>VZUI01097257.1:0-65964 GCA_013401135.1 Cettia cetti
GGGAAGGGGGGTTACATTCTCCATTCCAGGGAAAACTCCAGTTTCCCCTGGCAGATACCTGTCTCTAAACCAGGACATGTCTAAGACAGCTAATCTTTTTTTTAAAAATTTAAGAATAAAAAATCCTCCTGGTATAGTTGTACGGGGGAAAAAAAATAGCATGTAGAGCAAGCTTGGTTTATTTCCTTTTTATCAAGCATTCGTTTTGAAGGGTAAGTCATCTCATTAGTGGGAGCCCATCTGCTCCCATTTCTTGCAAGGTAGTCTGATTTGTGTGTGTTGTGTGTATGCACAAAGGTTTTCAGTTTTAGTCTAGTGTTAATTCCCATTAGACTTAGGCAGGAGAAAATAAAGTAATGCTTCAGGAAGAGAGAAGTAAGTTGCATGCACTCAAAAACTTGTCTGTAATGGTCAAACTTCTTCCCCTCACATAACAGCCATCTATGAATAATGAGAAATTTTCTTTAAGTTACAGTAATGATGGTTCTTATTGTTTGCACCTGAGCTCTGATGTGAAGCAAAGCAAGTCTGTCATGTGTTTTTATATCAGTTTTTCATCCTGTTTTCAAGTTGTGCCCTGCTTAGTATGGAGTGATATCCTCCATACAGTGTTTCAGAGAACTATTTGTTCTGTTGTCTTGAGTCTTGCAGTATTTCCATCCAGAAAAGCCTTATTACAGGACCTGTTGCAGTAGTGTCCATTTTATTGCAGTAGAAAGATCCTTCTGAGATCAGAGGGAAAATGTGTTCATTTCTCATTCTTCCCACTTCTTTCTGAGAAACTGAAAGAATGATACAGCAATAGAACTTCTGTTTTCTGACTTTGGTTTTATTACTTAGACATTTCAGAGTTGATGAGAGCTATGATTTGAGGATTCCCAGGAGCAAGACTGCAGCTTTTCGCCCTTTACCACCTGCATTTCTCAAAGTGCCACAGACTTTTTATTACAGCCTTATTGGAAATCCCAGGAGTGCCATTCACTCAGAACAGATTGATGGCATTTTCAATCCTGTGGTCTTAAGAAAGTATAACCAGTCTCATTTTGGTGCATATTATAAAAAGCTGATCATGCTATTAAGATGCAAATGAATCTGTTTAATGGCAAACCTTTAATGTTGATAAACAGCCTACTCCCATTTCTCACAGATGCGTTGTCTTTTTTATTTAAACCCCTTTGCTCTCTCATACATTAAATTCTGAATTTCTAAGGTCAGGTCAAGGATGTTCATTGATATTAGTGTGCTTGGAAGAGAAAGAAAAAAAAGTATGATATACATGGGACCTACTTCTATAAAAAAATGAAGATCTCTTCTGTGTCACCTTTGTGTCTGAAATGAAAATGATGGCTGTCAGTCCTTTTTCTAGCTGATGCATGTTCATATTGTGTAATCCTGTTTCCAGCAGCTCTGCAGTGGGTTACAGTCAACTTTCTTGAGAAGATTTTTATCTGCAGTCGCATGTGCTTGAAGCTATAATTATTTTTTTTTTAAATAGAAGCTGTAAAATTTATGTTTAGGGGGTGTCTTTTAAGTGCAGTAGACATGGATACATCACAGCAAAAAAAGCTAGGAATTAGGCAGTGGCTGAGGCTTTGTCCAGCAGTAGCTAGTAGCTTTGAATACTTTAGTTCTGGAGCACTTTGGACCTTAAGTCCAGAGGCTCAGTTTTCAGGGTGTTGAATCACCTTGGCAGAAAACAGGGCCCTTTGCTGCTGTTAACCACCCAGGTAGAGTGCCAGAAGTTAACTTTGAAAAACCAAGATTAATGCAGTCAGTAGAGATTTGGTAGAGATTTTTTCTGCTCTGTAGAGATTGACAGTCTCTTTGAAACACACTGGATTTGAATGTGATTTTTTCCTCTAGGAAAAATATAACACTGGCAGTATTACATATGATGAAGTCATTGCTTATGGAGGTGAAATATCACTATTGTACCAAATTGAAATATTTGTGCTGAGAGATCCCCTTCAAGGAAAATGCACGAGCCTATCAGTATCTCACTTCACCTTGACTAGGGGGAAGTACAACCTCCACAGATGGGAGAGATAGGAAAACCCCAAGCAACTGCAGGAGCACAGAAAGAAAGAAGGATTACAAGGAGAGCAGAAGGATAGAAAGGACAGAAAGAAGGATAAGAAAGAAGGATTACAAGGAGAGCAGAAATGGAAGGGGATATTAAGTGTATGATGCAAATGGATGCCGACTGCACGTAACAATAAAAAGAAGTTAGTTTTCCATTAAATTTTAAGGGTTTTTTTGGTCTTTCCTTCCTGCCTCCTACTTTTAAAGTCAGTCTGTTTCATGGTGTGCGTTGATCAGTTGGCTTTGAGATAACTGATTTCTGGCAAACTGGTTTAGCTTTTGTGAATGAAAATAATTTGAGTAGATAGATGCATTTGACCAGAAAAGGAAAGAAATGATGGATTTTGTGATGGTAGGAGCAGAAATCAAATATATCTGTGCCTCTCAGAAGAACAGAGAGGAACAGCTGTGACAGTGGCACAGCTGGATCAGTAACTAATCCAAATGTGGCTAAAATGGCAAAGGGGAAGAGCTATGTTGTGTAAAAATGTGTTGAGTCTTCCTAATGCTGAGTGTTTGTAGGCTCATGCTGATTTATTAAATGATGTAGATTTGCCATCTTGAGCTCACAACTTCAGTTCCACTAATGAAATTTAATTTTTCAATGTATGACTTCTAATTGGCAGGTTTATAGCCTGTGTGGTATTGGCACTCAGGGCAGGAGCCAGATGTTGCTGAGGCAGGTGTCCCAAAAGATTCTGTAAATCAAATCCTGATAGTTAGGGACCTGTTTCTAGTCCAGCTTTCACTGAATTGAGGCACATTTATGGGAGGTGCAATGAAGGTTGTAGTTGCCGGAATGTTCTTATAATTACTCCTAACATTTCTGCCTTTTTAGAAACCTTCAATGTTTGTTATGAAACACTTCAGGTTATTTCAGTGGGGATTTTGTCTTTTTTTCTTAGAGCTTTTAGTAAGACATACCTTACTATCATCTAATCCTGCTATTCCAGAGTAATTTAGAGACATCTCTCAAGGAAAAGATCTGCACTTTTTGTCTGGTGATACTACCCTGAATATTTACTTGAATCTGCAGCTAAAATGAGATTAAACAATTGAAAATGCACTGCATTTTTAAATCCTATATATTTACAAAAATTAACTGATTCATGCTTAATTTCATCCTTTTTTTTAATAGGGGTTTTTGTTTTGTTTTTTTTTTTTTGTGATCCAATAACTATCCCAATAACTTCAGGAAAATTCCCTGAAGCTGTTCTGTTTGCTTTCAAGTATGAATGTGAAAAACATTTCTTTTAATTTGCCATGCTAAGAAAAAGTTGAGAGTACTTACTCAGCAAAGGCAGTTTACCTCATTGTCTAACTGTATCTTAAGCAAAAGCAGGATTGGAGTCCATTTTTCCTAGTTCAAAGCTACCTGACAAGTTTGAATGTAATGCTAACTTACTGATGAAAATTGTAGGGGTTGTGAAACAGTTACCTGCAGCATGCCAAAGTTAGGCACTTGCTTGAAACCTAAGCCTTACACACCTTCCAATTGCTTCATTAACCTGAATGAAGCATTTATAACCAAAACAGTTCACACAGGTTCTTAGGCTCTTTGAAAGACTTCCTGGGAGAACCTTTATCTCTTTACCTCAGGCTCTTAGCTGCACAGACACACATGCCCCTTCAGGAAGCAAAATCATTAGTTCCCTTTATTTTAAACATAGCAGAAGCATACATGATTATTTTAGAAGAATATGAGTCCGATTAACTCTTGTGACGTTTAGCAATGCTGACAGTTGGGCATGGGCAAAATTGTCCATGAATTCATAATCGGGGGGAAATGGTTACAAATCTAGTGGTTCTCCAGATGATTTATAAAATATAGACTAATCTAGCCTTCAATTCCAATGAAATCACAGTCCACTTGAGATTGCTCTCACATCTTCTTATTAGAAGTACTTTTAAGAGGGAGCATTACATCAGTGATAATTGCTTGTCATTGTTCAGAAAATGCAAAGCTGCAAGAACAGACCATGAACTCATGAGTGTTCTGTACTCAGAACACTTGCAAGACGGTCCCGTGGGCATTTTTAAATTTGACTTCAATTATTATTTAACTCTGTCTTACATTTTGTAGGAGAGCTTGACATAGCATAATAATAAGCACAACAGCAATAATTTACTGGTTTTAGTCTTGTGTCTGGTTTTTTCTCTTCAGTGTATTTTGTGTAAGTTTTATATATTACACATAGTATTTTGCTTTGATCTTTAGAGCTCACTATTGGCAGCAATAAATGCCCTTCTACTGCATTATGTTAAATTTTATATTTCAAGGGAACAAGATGAAGTGAACAAAATAAAATCTGTCTTAAACCAAAAGCATAAATCAATGTAGGCCAGGTTATTTTGTTAGCTGACAACTGATGCACAGCAGACCCAATGGGTGCTATCTTCTTCACAGCATACACTTAGTAGTGACAAGGACAGAAAAGGATGCTTATTATTACTCTTAATGGCAAAGGAATCAATGCAGCATATGCTTCATATGCATAAAAGGTGATACAGAGCTTAAGGCTGTCCTTTCTGTATATAGCCTTTTCCAAATGTAAAGTCAGGAGAACTGCTCTATGGCCACCTTAAGGAAACAAATTCCTTGGGTCTGCAATATTTCACTGTAGAGCAGCAACAGATCAACTCTGGGAGTCGGTGCTTCTTCAGCTGTCAGAATGGCACTGGGCTGCCCCAAGGGCAGACTTAGAAGAAAACTGGCAGGGTTCAAAGAAACGTACTTCTTTATAGATATGGACATTTGAATATAGGCCTTTATTACTTCCCCATATACCTTGGAGCCATCAAAATTTGGCATCTTTCCCACAGAATATGTTCACTCTATAAAATGCATAACGTCCTGTGTCAGAGACTATCATCATTTGCACACAAACAGAAATGAAGGGAGAAGCATGTGAATGTAGACACAGTGTAGAATGTAAAGGCACAGCCTGTGTTTCCTACAATTGCTGAGGGATTTGCATTGGGTGAGTAATGCAGAAACCTGGATGCCAGCCTCTGAATACTGTATCTAAGGAAGATTTGAAATAGCAACAGGCATTAACATAATCACTGTACTAGACAGGCATATTAGTTCACTGAACTTCTGTCTTCATTAAACATGTAGTTCATTACTTACGCTTCTGACGTGGAAGTGTGGATGTATGCGTCCTACTTTTGCTAAGTGTTTTTGTGTATTAATTTTTGCCAGATAACTACTACTATTTTAAAATATTTATTTAAAAAGTAATTCATGTCTTTTTCAGGCTTGTTCAAATGAGTCAGCTCAGACATTTTAGAGCTACTCCCGAATTATTTCAATTGTCCGCTTATGTGTAATTAAAAGTAAGCCAGAAACTGAATTGCTTAAATTTTTAGGGAATACAAATATAGAAGGCCTGATCAGGGTGTTAGTAATTTATCTGGAATTCTGTGCAACTTCTGTATGTTTTAATGAATTGATCCTTTTCTCTTTTGATATAAGGGTCTGAGAAGATCAAAGACCAAATGTCTATGTAATGATTTTCCAGCACATAGCAATAAAATGATATTCAAGCTACATCCCAAGATTCTGGAAAAACACAGTGAATACTTTAAAGCAACTTGGCTGAACATTATAGCATATGAGCTGTCTTTTAAAACAATGGTATGTGAAATGTGCCTAAGGGCATCTGTTTTGTGTTGTTCCTTGTATTGCAGAAGGAAAACAAATGTCATAGAAAATGCTAGGGTTTATTTTGCAGGATTGGGACAAGAGGTACCATACAGAATTTCAGCTGATGCAGTCCTGGAAAGCTCAATGACTATCTTTCTGGTTTAGGGTTTGATTATATGTTTGTTTCTGAGATGTTTAGAATGGAGTATATGAATTATGCAGAAGGCAACCCCATTTAGTACTATAACATGCAGTTTCCCCATTTAAATTTGCACATAAAGTTCTTACATTGACTCAATGGAGACTGCAATCTGCTTGTGCTTATGCTTCTGGATGTGTCTGATGTCAGGAGAAACAAGAAATATTCTTCTTTCCTGTTTATCCAAACTATGGCCTGCTGATAAAAAATCAGGAATAGCCTGCAATGCACTGAGTTGCTTTCTTCTACTAGTGTCTTAAGAATCTTACTTGCAACTAACATATAACTGTTTAAAACAGTTTTTATCTCATGTTATAATACCTTGGGTTTGCTAGGTTTTCAACAACTTGTGAACGTTAAAAATAATTTGGATAGACTGGGCATCCCTAATATTCAGGGTGTATTTTAATAGCTCAGTGAGGATATCAAATGCTTTCTGGTTTTACCTGTTGGACTGGTAGCTTTTTCTGCCATCTCCAAATTAAAAAAGCAAACAACCTTTTCAGAAGAGACACAGCTTTACTAAAGGTATAGGATAGGAGGTGGCAAGAACTGTGGGAGTATCAGCATGCAGAAGAGTAGGTCTCTTGTAGATAAAAAAAGCAACCACCATATGGGGCAGTTGTTTTCTTTAGTAAAAATACACTTACTGTTTTTCATTGTGAGAATTCACTGGTGTTGTTGCATTTACCAGCTTCTCTTTGACAACCCATAGAAACAACTCCAAGATTGATGATTTTCATCATCTAAGTCTGCTTCATTTGGCATGTCATAATGAACTTCACTCCACGTGGTGCTGCTTTAGATACTCAACATGACACAAACTCAAGTCTCATGCTACTTGTTGTGTTTGCTTTAAGATATGAAGTTGTTTTAACACCATGACTCTTGCATATAATTCTTTATCTTGTCATTAGGGCTTGTTTTTTCTTTAGATTTTTTGCCTTTGCATGTTTCAGTTTTTTGAGTTTATTTTTTAAGTTTTATTTCACACTTCAAAAGCCAAAGTTTTTTAGCCTGTTTTATTAAGAAAATTATCCAGATGTTACCTATTGTCTATCTGTGCCCATCCTTCCTAATAATTTGGGTACATTAGTCAGTTTCAACCCAATATAACAAAGAGAAGTGTGAAGTTATAAAAATGTAGAGAAAATAGCTTTCTGTAAAGAGTAGATTTTTTTTCCTTTGATGTGAGGAACATCTTTGTAGTGCTCTGACACTTAGTTAGACACCAACAGATACTTATGGGATCTTGAGGCTTTAAATGGAGGTCTAAATCCACAAGAAGACAATTCTCATTGATTCTTCTGAAAACCAAAATAAAATCTTCTATAATGTTTATTTTCCTTATGTTATTGATTTTTGGGGGGGGGCTTCAGGTGAAAGCTTAATGTGACTGCCATCACAGACCAAAAATCACTGCTGACATTTATAATGTAAATATAGATAGTAGGTGACACAAATGACTCCAGGCTAGACAGAAAGTGCACATGAAGGCTGGAAATTCCATTGACGTCCCAATGGAATTCCTGGCATTTACCATGCGCCCTGTCTAAGAGATCAGTTTTATGAGCCTCCAGGTCTGGTGGATGTAAGATTTCAGCAAAAGAGAAGATGAATAGGAAATTGCGTGAGACACAAACGTGACTACAAATCCTTTGTGTGGGAAGTGAAGGCATTGAGAGATATCCTGAAGTGGTGGCTGTCAAGAGAAGTAAGGTCAGCACAGTGAGGATTAAAGGGGAATACCAAAGTTTTTAAATGCTGACATAGGATAATGGTCTCCCACTGGTATATCAATGTGGAGATACTTGTGGGTAATTAATGTCAAAGCCAGGCAGAGATGTTTGTGTTTGAAGGAGATATTGATCCCCTGGCACAGTACCAGCATATAATGACTCTATTTCCCTTATACAAATTGATTGGGGCACTATCAATTATTTTATCTGATGGATGTTGGTGCAGTAGAGTGACGGTTGCTGTAACATTATTGAGTTGCTTGATATAATATTGCTGACTTCAGTTTGTTTATACTTTCTCTAGATCATAGCCAACCATGGAGTGCCACATATAAAACAGGCAATTTTTACTTTGTGAAGATTAAAGTAATAATTGTAGGAAAAAAAGAGTATGTATCTGAACACTTAATGGCAGGAAACACTCTAGAATTTTCTCGTATTTCCTTCTGTTTCTATGCAGAGGAACATAAAAGATGAAACTTTACCCCTGCATTTGGCCCAATGCAGAGGAAAGTGTGGATTCCCTTAGGAAAAGCAGAGTCCAGCCTAAGTGGAATCCATAGAAAATTTTCAACATAGGGTCGTGGGAGTCCAACACCATTGTAAATCTGAACTGCCAAAATGATTGATGAGAACTCTTGCAAATACAACACTAAGCCTGAGCAACACTGGATAAAGTAAAGTCTGGAAGAACTGACCTGTCAGCCACTCTTCTTGGATGGTGAGGCAGAAATTGAACACTATTTAGATTTCGAAGATGTGTGCTCCTGAGTTCAACTGGAGATGGATGGGCTTTTAAGGAGATGTGAAGTGCATCAGTCCCTTTTCTGTGAGAACATCTTCTGGAAATGAGATCCAGAGAGCAGGTCTCCCACTTAGATGTTTGTGACAGATCCTGAATATACAGAGATTTGGGGGGAGGGGTGTTGTGGGGTTTCTTTGTTTGTTTGCTTAGTATGCAGGAGGGGGGTGTTTGTTTGTTTATTATGTGGTAGGGAAGGCTTTTAGGCCAAGTCAACCTGTAATAAATAAGGTCTTCACACAATCTTATGGCTACCTATTGGCAGATTACCTTCATCAGCTTTTGTATTGTTATCTTTTTCTCAGACACAGGCTAGGTCAGTCACTCACAGTGGCAGAGACTCTCCCATCCATTCTTCCATCACTGAGCCTGTTGGGCTCTTTCTAATGCACCTCCCTCCTGTGTTGTTAGAAAAACCCAACACCACCAAAAAGAAAAACCTGCAGAAAAACAGGCAACAAGCAAAAACCCCAGTTTAGCAACACTGATATGAGTAGTCTTAAGCAGATCGTATCTTTGTTACGTGGATCAGTAAAAAAGTGTGAAGTGATTTATGCTCAGGGAAATCTGCCTTACTTCCCCACAACCCCCAAAATGATCTGAAAATGTTGCGAAAGTATTTTAGAAAAGAAAAATTTGATCAATATTCTTTTATATAAAATAGAAAAAAAATCATAGAAAATTAAAAAATAAATTACTGGTTCTACTGAGATCATGGCCTGGGATGTTCTCAGAAGTTCTTCTTTAACCTTCTTTCATGTGTTAACTAAGATACTACTTACTGAGTCTGTACGTAATTTCATCCTTTTCCTGCAGACCAGATCATGGAACTTCGCATGTATCAGTTTTAGCAAAAGTTTTTCCTCCATATGAATAGCTGAATCCTGAATCTAAGCCTGTATAATTTCAATTGGATTGCTACCAATTAGTCCTACACACTTGAAAAAGACCTCCAAAAGTACTATAATAAATGCAGGGCTCAAAGTATATCCAAATGTTGTCTGTGCAAGAGTGCTTCATCTTCTTTAGACTTTATAAAAGACTTAATCAAAACTGAATATGCAGAGAGAAAAAAGCCAGCCCATAAAGCAATGTATTAATGCTGTTCTTCAAACACTGCTGCCAAAGACTTCCTGACACTTGTCTGTTTCAATATATGTACAATAACAATGTTTTTATGTGAATAGTCTCTTTGGCTTGCTCTTCAAATTAATTAGAAGACATTCCTATGGAAATGTTTGCAAGATATACTCTGTCTTGAGATAGGTTAATGCTAGTAGAACAGGAGAAGTATTTCTCACATTCTGTTTTCCTTGTTTTATCATTAAAATGATTTGTTTTGATGCTTCAGGTCCCTGACCACAAGTGCCTACACATGCCACATGGTGTTTCTCCTTTTTAACTGGGTCAAGCAATGCTCTACCTTTTTCTGTGAATAATTCTGTTGTGCCTGTTAGTAGAGCAGTATAATTTCTTTTTATTTTATTTTTCGATCTCTTAGGCAGGAGTGTTTGAGTCATAAGAACAGCTTGTATCCAGAAAATACACAAATAACTATTTTCTAAAGTGGAGGAAGTAAGTTTAAAAAGAAAAAGCAACCAAACACACACACACATACCACCACCTCCCTCTAACTGCTTCCTTTACCACCCCCACTGAATTCTCACCACAAAATCTATGCTTAAGGCTCTCTGGGTTTCTTTTTGTTCCTGTTTATTCTTGTGTTTATTAGTAGTGGGCTAAACCCAAGTACTCTTTCACATGACTTAGACAGTGCTTGGGCTAATTTAATAAAAGAACCACCCCTCCTGTGTGCCAGTGCTGCTGCACTTTTGAACCAGACCAACCAGCTACCTCCTCTACGTATGTGGGATCTGATGGAGTCTGACCTGCACATAACTGAGACTTTCTGTTTTGGCTGTGATAGCAGCTCACTGTCACAAATGTTACCTGTTACCCATTGCTGCCTTCAAGGCACTTGCAAAATTGCTGGTACCAGTGCCCGTGTGGTTCAAAAACCTGTGGGTTCTTCTGCTCTTGGCTTTAGATGATACTCATGCTAAAATATAATTGTTTTAATCTCTTGGAAGAGGAGGAGATTCCAGCCCAACCACTGAGGCTTGGGATCAGCGTTAGGAGCCCTGCCACCAGGTTCCTTCTGTGGAAATAGGCACAGTGCAATGGAGATCCAGTATCTCAAGGTACTGATGGTGAGGCGTGATTTGTTGTGAAAATAAATCACTACAAATTTTCATGGTTTTACCTATGTCTTTGGTATTATGAATAGATTAATACTCCCGTTCTTGAGGTGTAGAAATTGTCATTGCATTTTGCATCCCTTCTTCAATTTCATTAAATCTCATTGAAAGGAAACTGTCATTATATGGCACATAGTTTGTGTTCTGTGGATTCTTTGCAGTTGGTTTTAAATTGCGTGACCTATATGTCTTTTTTTTTTGGAGATTTCTTTCCACCCGTGAACTTCCACCCTTTCAGAGCTTAGAGTACATTTCTAGACATCCTGATAGGATTACTAGAGTAAATATTTCTCTTTTGAACAATATTTGATCATGTGCTTTTGTTTGAAAATAGGAATCATGAAAGAAAGATCATGCACAGCTATGTCTCCATCTCCCTCTGAAAGAATTCTAGTTTTTCCCAGTCAAGCCCAGGAAGGGCTCATTCTAAGATAGTGCCAGACATTTGCTTCTATAGTATTATGCACAGGTAAAATGCTATTTTTTATGTTATTCTGAAAGAGGCAAAGTTTGTTAAGAAATTTTTTTAGGCTAATGGATGTAATGGGGGGAAACATTTTTTACAAAACAATATGGCAAACTTTTAGCAAAAAACTAGCTGCATTTCTCTGATTGTATCAGAAACAGAAGGGTATGCTCCCAAGTGTGCAAGATCTTCCTTAAGCCTGGACTTTGGTTGCTTATCTTTGACAAACACCAGTGGGCTCAGTACAGTTGTCCTACTGCGCTTCCTCTGTTTGCGTATCAGACACCTGACCTCTCAGTTACTGCAGGTTGGAAGATACTACTTGGAGAGATCAGTAATGAGAAAGAAAGGTGCACACACACACACACACACACACACACACACACACACACACACACTCCTCTTCCCACCTGCAGTGCGGCATCCAGCTCTGGGGTCCCAGCACAGAAGGACACGGACCTGTTGGAGCAAGTCCAGAGGAGGCCAACAAGGCAATTGGAGGGATGGAGCAGCTCTCCTATGAGGAAAGGCTGAGAGAATTTGTTTTGTTCAGCCTGGAAGAGAGAAGGTTCTAGGGTGACCTAGTTGCAGCCTTCCAGTACCTGAAGGGAACCTACAAGAAAGATGGAGAGGAGCTATTTACAAGGGGGAACGGATTCAAACTGAAAGAGAGTAGGTTTAGATTAGATATGAGGAAGAAATTCTTTACTATGAGAATGATGAGGCACTGGCAAAGGTTTCCCAGAGAAGTTGTGGATGCCTCATCCCTGAAACTGTTCAAGGCCAGGTTAGATGGGGCTCAAAGCCACCTGGTCTAGTGATATATATCACTGCCCATGTCAGGGAGTTAAAACTAGATGATCTTCAGGGTCCCTTCCAAACTGAACTATTATATACTAGGATTATTTTGATGAGGCTTGACTCTTTCATGCCCAACTCATTATTATCAGCAAAGTAGACCAAATTGCAGGCAACTTCTCTGCCATGAGTTATGCAAAATGAGAAACAGAACCATTCATAATAAAAAATGGTTTAGAAAATGCTTCAAAAAAACCAAATTTGTCTTGTGATATAAATAGTCCCTTTTTTTTTTTTTTCCCGCTGTAGCTAAAATACTTCTCATGGAGATGTTGATGTATAATAAAATAAGGAGATTTATGGCATAAACATGCATTGGACTGCTCTGCTTAGTTCTGTCATTGAATCAGGGTTAGTTTGCTTACCTCGTGGCTCTTCTGGACATATTCATATTAAACAGGTGGTCTTTACACTCTGTTAAAAAGAAATTTCCCTATTTCTGTCTTTTTTTTTTACAAGTAGTGAAATTTGATCAATTCTTAGCTTAGTTTGGCAAGAGTTTTAGGGCAACTGGAGACCTGTAGTGACCCGTGGTAGGAATTTTTTTCAGCCTGGGGAAAGTGAAGGTTGGTAGGCAGTGAACAATATATTCAGAGCACAATCAAAGAATTTTTTTTTGTGGCAGATTCAGTACTAGATGTGGCAGCACCGTCATTGTGGGGTTCATGACTGGGGTTAACGTTTCCCTGCATTTATATAATTTGGAGATTTACTAAAGAAATAATGCACCAACCTTCAAATACTGATGCTTAAATGAGAGGTGACTATTAAGGCTCTCTGTGATGATTTAACAGAGAGATAATCTCTTTAATAGGAAAACATCAGTCAACTGTTCAGTAAGTAATCTATGTAATAAGAAGAACTATTGTGCCTCATTTCTTTCTACCTGTTCAGTGGTAGAGTGGTGGGAGTCTAGGGTGGTGCTGACTTTTACACCACCCTTCTGGAGTGTTGGAGAGGTGACCTGTTAGAACAGCTGAGTGTTCTGCCTCCCATCAAGCCAAGACTGAAGTGAATGATGAGTGCCCAGGAAACAGTTTTTTTCTGAGATACTGGTAGAGATACCATGACAAGTGATATGTATTAGACCATCTAAACAATCACTCTCAGAGGAAGAAAGGAAACTTTAACTCTATTCTATACTCACAGAAACGGAGTTGTGGTGTGTGATTCTTATCTTAGTGAGAAAAACTCAAATCATTTCAGTCCCAGTTGATATGTTCTGGTCCACAGCTGATAAGCAAAACCTACTGTAGATTATGCTATTTTTGGTCCACTTGTACAGTGCAGAGGGAGTGTCAGCTTTGTTGCCAAAGGTTAGAGGGTATTGTAGTTTTTGCCTGACATTCCATCCACTTCAACTGAAAGCAGAAAGTTAGAAAATCTTTAACATACTGACACTTTCAAAGATGATCACGTGAGAAAAGTAGCTGAAACTGGTAAAGGAGAAAAAAGAAAAATGCAATATTTGTAATAGTTATGAAACTGTCAGAAACTGTGTGTGAGTGCAGGGCAGATTCCTTAGTTTGCCTTCTATTTTTGTACGTTTAATGGTGCACACAATTATTGTTCCTTAAGATGGCAATGTCATGATGATTGTTGAAATTTTCTGAATTGTCCCTGGGTTCCCTAATGCTTACTGTGACTGATGATGTAACATCCTCATTAGTGCAGTTTAGTTTCCAGTAAAGTATTACAAAGGTTTAAATAAAAAGGAATTCTGGCACTGTGCAGGATGTTTCAATTAAACTTCTTTTAATTGAAACAGATTTTTTTTTGTGTGTGTGTATGCCTTTTATGGTCAGTACATTTTTTTACTGTAAATCGACATTAGTCAAATTAAGGTAGAAAAAATGAATGCGGGCACTAAGGGGTAGCTGGCCTGGTTTAATGATAAATACAGAAAACAGCAGTATTGCAGAAGTGAAAATGAGGGGTTAGAACTGGGTCACTGCAGGTAGACACAGCACATATTCCCATTCATGGATTTATTGAACTGCATCCTTATACTAATCGCTATTCTTTTCCTGCATGAGAAGGTTTGAAACCTTTTCATTTCCAGTCTTAATAGATTCAGAAATAGTTTAAATCTGTAAACATTTGTGCCAGATTTGTTCTTTATTTAAGAAAAAAATATTATTAAAGTATTCTCTTTCTGTTTCTCTCCTCTCCTTCATGTATTTATATTATTTCATTTCAGCCTTCACCATGCCAAACTAAACCAACACAGACATTTCAGTCCATTTCAATACCAGTCTCCACTTGCCGACCATTTTAGGAACCCTTCCTTCTGTGTTCTCATTTAAGTTTCTATATGTTGTGTATGGGTCCCCAGAATTGCAGGTGTTATTCCAGCTTGTGTATTACCAGTGCCCTGTATCATGTTATTTTTATACTTCATTACCCATGCTAGAAAATTCTCACTGATTGTTTTTCAGGAATGCAGTTGCATTTCTTAGGACTTTTGTCATATTGATGACAGTAATTTTGTCCTAATGATACAAATTGTCTTTTTTTCTATTCTTTATTTTACAACTGATGAGTCTCAGATTAGAGCAGAAATCCTTTTGATTACTCAAAATCTTTTCAGTGCCATACCATTCAAATTTCTCTGGGCATCAGAGTCCTTCCTTTACAACAGTCTGATCTTCTCTTGTGATACCATGAGCAATGCCACCAGTTTTGGGCTCCAACAAATTTTGTAGAGTTACTCTTAGATTTTTGTGCCAAAGTCATTAACAAAAATCTGGAGTCTGAGAATGACTTTTGGGAAATTCTAGCAGTACTGCTCTTAGCTTGATATCTCCCCTTTCCTTTTTGTCATTTCCATACACGGTCTGCACCTCATCCACCACACTGATTCTTGTCTCAAATCCTATTTTGTCCAGATGAATTACTGATTTTCTGCCTGGCACACAGAGTTATATCAAAATATTTTTCTTAAGTCAGATGTAGGAGAACTAAATCGTCTGCTGTGCTGATAAAGCCCACCACCTTTCACCCATGAGAAACAGGAGTTATTTTGTCAAAGATTAGATGAATCAGACTTGATCCCTTCCTGGTAAGCCTGTGCAATATTTATTCCAGTCTCTATTCACCTCAATATGTTCTTACTTACTTTCAAAATTTGTTCTGAAGCTGTGCCTGCCACTGAGATCAGCCACGACAATAACTAATTTCACCTTTCTCTCCTGTCTTTGTTAAGTATAAGCCTTGTGTTTGCTTTTTTATTCCTCTTGCATGGCAAAGTTATTAAAAATCTGCCTTGCTTGCAAGGCCTCCTGTAGGTCAGAGAGAATGGACTTCATGAGAGGAAGGGGGATGATTTAAGAAAATCCTTATGATGAAGGAAGTGGGATGATTTAAGAAAAAGGATGTTTTATATAAATCAGATTCTCTTGAAAATTATATAGCAGTAAGTTTGGCACATAATTGGGGTACCTTCATGGGGGTAGCTTAGAAAACTGACGTTTCTGTGAGACCTGAATCCTTTATGAGGGAGTCAAGGAGCTGTGGCTATTTACAAGCATGAGCACCAAACTGAGGGACGGGAGTCTTAGTGTGACAGGAGCAAGGTCCTCTGCTGCCCATTCTCAGGGCCCAGGGGAGACCAGGCCAGGCACCTCATCAGAGCTACAGCACAGAAATGTGGCACCCCCGGGTGGCTTTGTGTCCCCAGCTGTGTGTCCTAGTTGCTCCTCTTGGGAGGTGGCAGAAATCCCTCCTCTGCTGGTGTGGGCATCCACTGGAGCACAGCTTCAGCTGGAATGACACTTGTGCTGTCAAAACCCACTGATAGCTTGGACTCATATCTTAAAAACCTAAACTGTGCTGATTTTACTTTCAAAGAATTTCCCCTCATGTCATTCAGGAATGAGAAGAAAAACAAGAAGGCTGTAAGTTTTAGCTTCCTGTTAAATTTACTAGGGAAAAGCAGAACCCCTTGCATCTCATTGTTTGAGGAGGTGTTGACCTCTGAAATATAAACAGGTAACACAAGAAGAAATCAGTTGGAACAAATCTGCTCTACTGTGCGAGTGGGATTGGTGCTAATACTATGTTCGGGACAGAGGATAGGGAGAGGAGCGTTCTGACCCTGTGACAGCCAGATACAGATACATGGAGCAGTTTGAATGCAAGTTTTCTCCAGCAGGAGCAGAAATATTTGCAATGACCAGGTTATAGTTCTCCAGGCTCAGCAGCTTGCAACTGGGGATGGAGTGTTTCCACTTTCAATTGAGCCATTCCACTGAGCTGCCAAGAGCAATGAACTTTCTAAGTTTGTGCCAGTTCATGCTCGGAAGGTATTCCTAGATATTGAACCAGGTTGGGTTCCAGTTTAAAAATAATCCAAATACAATCCCTAAACCAAAACCACAGAGGTTTAGAATTCAATTCAGTTCATACTCTCTATAATTCCTTGCTGAGAAAAACTCCTGGCTGCTAAATTTTAATCTAACACAGGTAAAGTTTCTACTACTTTTTACAAGTTTAAATGGGAAGGAGTTGACACTTGTTTTTCTAAAAGCATCAATCTGGTTCTTCTTTTGCCTTAGTAATCTTGAATTCACATATCCAGCCTGTCCTTCTGGTGATAGTGAAACTTAGCTATTTCTTCAAAAACCCATTTGAAATCTGAGTTATTTCTTGATGGTTGATTTGGAAATGTTATTTCTCTAACTTGTCTCGGTAGATTGGGAAACACTTTCCTTTTCCAGATGTATTACTTCACAGTTCTTTGAATTGATGCTAATACCCTGTATATGTCACAGATGGTCAGATTCAGTCAAGAAAATTTGGAAAATTCTTTCTTAGGGCATGATGGTATTTTTTTCCAGATGAAGATAAATTGTTTAACTTCTGTTATGAATGAGTTTATTTTAATAAAAGTGAGGATAGTTCACTTGCCTCGTATGCAATATCTCTTGAGATAGGAGTGGGATAATGCTTTGTAGAAAAACAGCCAAGTAATAATCCTAAATTTTGAGAACTAATTTTAAATTGAAATGCAGAAACAAAGAGTGGTCTTGTATATACAAGATGACTTTCATCTTCCTGTCTGAAATTGCTAACTGTGTGCAATGGGAGTAATAGGAGAGAATTTCTAAGGTTAGCTCAGATCCTTTTTCAAATACAGCTGTAGTCCAACAGAGAAAATTCGGCTGAAGGGTTCTGCTTGCTTCTTTCTTGACTGTTTGTTTGCTTGTTCTGAGAAATCATTATTTTCATCTTTCTATGTCTCTATTCTCTGATCCTCATGCATATAGACATATTCCTGGAGTGAGTGATAGTACACTTCAGCAAATAAGATCCTCAAGGAAAAATTAGGCAATTACTCATGGTCGGGGTGGAATAAAATGATTGAAAAATATAAATGTATTCAGGAACCTCAAGGCATGATGTAAAAAATACTTTATTCAATTCTTGTAGTCAACAAGGACAAAACAAATAATGGATTTACAAAACAAAAGAGAAAATACATATCAAATAACAATGACAACAGTAAAACTAGAGACTACACAAGTAATGGAACAATCTCACAGGGAATACTTTGCTGTTAATAATACTTGAGACATTATACTGTAGATTCAATTTCATCCTTACTGTCCTGATTCTGATATTTTACAAAGATATGACCTCAGCAATGTGTTGTCTGGGCCTCTTTCCTCTCCCAGTCACCCATGTACTCAGTTGGTTTTTACTCAAGAGCTTTCTATCTCCCAGCATCCTGCAGTCTTTTTATCTCCCAGATCATGAGGAGGCAACCTGTGCTACTTCACTTAACCTGAACTAGGTGATTCTCTAAGCTTCTTTAGAAACTTGTAAGTGCAAAGTTATAATGAATTGTATCTGTTAGTATACAATGCAAATGCCCTAGGATATAGATAGAGCAGGAATTAATTTCAAAATGTTTGCACCCTTTAGAATACCTGTGACCTGTTTTTCCAGATTAAAATGCCATGTTTTAACATACTTTTTTTTTATAGTGGTATGACAGAAATGCTGGTTTAATGTTTCAGCCTATAAAGATGAGCAATAACATAAAGCAGAGCAATATTACAGCCTAATTAAACATTTTTAAAACATAACTTTTGATGACAGTAATTCTGTCTATCCAAAACTATGCTCTGTCAGCTCTAGGATCTTACAGCTCAGTTCATATTGGTCTATGAAGTGAAAAACTCCAGTGGAGTAATTTATGAGGTGAATGTGCCACTTGGAAATGTATTATTTAAATAGCCTCTCTTGTTAAGACTGTGGCCTAATTAACTTGATTTTCCACTTCTTTTCAAGAGGTCAAGCTTAGCATTTGAAGAGTGAGTGTTAACTACTGTCTTTCTAGAGGTTGATTAATGTTCACAAAGCCATTTGAAGATGTTTGACACTTAGTGTGTTATGGTGATGATCTTTGATAAAAACACTAACAAGCACTAAGGTTCAGTGTTTCCTGAGCAGCTTGCACCCTGCCACATCACTGTTTTCCCATTTTGTGAGTAGCAATTACTCAGTTTGGTCTATGTTAAAAAGAGTATGCTTCAGCGGTTTTATTTTTGTTCTGTCAGTCTGGCTTTGGGACTCTAGCCCAGAGAGTTAAAAACATAATTTACAGATTAACACTATTTGTAGGGGGAGAAAATAATGTAGGTGGCTGCAGTTAGATAAGTAAGGTGCAGTTTTTCACTGTGAGTTAATGACCTTTGCCTCAGCCAGTCCATCTGGGTTCCAGGAAGGATTGGGAGTGGGAAGATTTCCCCACAGATTTCCCCACAGATCCCCATGTTGTTGCTGCCAAGCTTAGAGCTGCTGGTTGCCCGTGGCAGACCAGGAATGGAATAGAGTGGGCTGTAGACATGCTAGGGAGTGTTCCCAGACTGGGGCTTATAGCACAGGATTTTGCCTTTGCAGAGTTGTATCCAGTGGCCAGTTTCTTCTTTGTAACATTTTCACAAAGTGGAGGGGAGGAAGATGTTATTTAGAAATTTAGTGCATGCACGTACAAATATGCGTATTTTTAAGGAGGTACAGTTTGTGGAGATGCAGAAGGGGAGGGAGAAGAGGTGTTACTGCAAAGGTGGGTTTCCTTTGTGAGGCTGTAGTAGTGGTGGCGCTGCTCATATTTTCAAAGAAGTCAAGGGTAGATACTAGCTGTGCACCTCTTGATTCTTGAGGGAGCAATGTAGTTTCAGCATAGCTCAGAAGAGATCTGAAATGAAAGATGAGGTGCCATTGCTCTAGGATGTGTGCTATAGTGAACTCCCTTACCTTAACCACAGACAATCTCTTTTTTTATTAATATTGATTTCATTTCCTCCTGTGTCTCTGTTTGTTACCTTGTTTGGCATTTTGAGTATATCTTGGATTAATTCAAAGCAAGTGGTTGAACTCAGAGTGCTTTTGTCCTGTTCCATCTTCTGTGATGGCAAAGGAGATGGGTGAGTTTAGTTCACCTTCTAAGTAACTGGACCTTTGTTCTCACAGTTTTTGCATTTTGGAAGCTGGCCTGACTGATTAGGCAGAGGTATCAGGCAGCCAGCTGTCTCATACCCCACCATGGGGGCACTGAAGGCAGCCTAACAGCCTGTCATAAAAATGCAGCAGAGCAGGCTGCATCTCATATAAAGACACCTCTGATGGTGAGTACAGATGGTTTGTGCCAGATCTGCATGGGTAATTCAGTTGTAACCTTTTTTTCCTAACAGAAGAATACCTTGGTACCAGGAAAAAAAATATTATTTTCCTACCTGACTTAACTGTTGGTTTGTTGGCTTCTCCTTTTTTTCATTTGTTTTTTCTCCTTTTAGTTGTCCTGCTTTTTTTCACTTGGAAGACCAAATACCCCCAAAAAGTATGTTCTTTACTCTAGTGTCTTACACAAGGATTACATAGTTTCTTTGCAGTATAGTTCTAAAGATCTGATTTTTATGACTAGGTCCAGGAACAGGGAGTAGGAGCAAGGGGTAACCTAAAAAAATTCATAGACTTCCCAGGTTACTGATTGTGGTGTTTTTCCTGCAGGCTTTCATAGGCTCCTTTAAGTTTTGCTTAGAGATGGAGCTTTAGCCAGCTTACTTAAAACAGAATTAATTTTCAGTGACAGTTCTCGCCCTCTTGTGAATCAAAACAGCATGGTCTGTATTTCAAATGGTAACCAGGGTATATTCTGGATGAAGTATCTCACAGAAGGTCTTTGGAGAAGCATGATTTATAACCTGTAATACCATCTTGGTAACTTCCTAATAAAGAAAATGAGTAATTAGAGGTAAGCGTTTGCTTTTTAGCGAGAATCCCTTCTGGAGGAGAAGCAATAAGCTGATGCTCTCTAAACCAGCCAGGGTAAGACATGAAAAGTCAGCAATTCTGCCATGAGCAGCAGTCTCTCATTGCAATGCTTGTGGGAGGTGACATCAAGGAGATGCACAAGGAGGGGCAGAGCAAATGTTTTCACCCGTGGGCTTCTGACCCCAGCCCTCAGAGTTGTGTCTGAGGTGCTGTAACAGTCATTAGAAAATGTGCCAGAATGTAGCATTTAGCAATAAATTTTGCCAATGGGTACTGTAGGGCTAAAAATGGTGGTTGCACAGTGATTGCTTTTAATCTGCTCTTTACAAATGCTGCATATCTACCTCCCCAATTGCCACTGGCATTCTTCCTGATATGTCTAGGGGTGAGATTAAGTCTCATTTCTCCCGGGGTTTAAGAGGAAGGGTGCAACAGGTAAAGGAACAGTGTATCAACATGGAACAGATGTGAAAAGTTGCTTCCCTTCATAGTTCTGAGCTTAGCTGGCCTTCTGTCAGTGCCACTACCTGTGTTTGCTGGACTTCAAGTAGACAATCTGTGGGCCTAGAAATTGTGAGAAATGGTTTTCTATATGGTGGTTTGATTGGTAGCTTTTAAGCTTTCATGTAGCCATCATCTGTGCTTAGCAAGATGTCAGGAGCCTGACAGAGAAGCAGTGTTAAAATTTGTAAGAAAGTTTTGTATAATATGTTTATTTGTTAATGAATCTTCTGTAGATTTTTCTTGATATGTCTACTTTCCTCTTATTCTATATGTTTGCTAGAAGTGACCATAAAGACTTCATAGGCCCCAAGAAAATTTCTCATGTTAATCAACTAACATTCTGATTTCTTGAAGGTCTTTTCCAACACAGATAATTCTATGAGTCTATACTGTTGTTCAGGGATACTATAAATATGCCAGAGCATAATTGGAGATATGTGCTCATGGACCTATGTCCTTTTCTTCACAAAAGAAGAATTTTATTTTTTTTTTGTATGATGAATTTAAGCCCTTGTTTTTTCATACAGTTTCCACTCTCAAGGAGTTTTCTCCTAGAAGAGTGCATGCCTAATTCCTTTGAAGTGCTCCCTCGCTTCTGAAAATGATATTCCAATTTATCCATCAGGTTTTAAAACTACATTTCATTATTGTTATTGGTCACTGCTTTTTTTAGTAGTGGAAGAAGTGGAGAAATCAAGAGGGAAGCAGAGAACTTTCCTTTGCCCAGCAGTATGCTGTGACAGATTGCAGAGGCAGTTCAGATTTATTTATAATTGGCACCTGTTTTGTTACAAACAAAAATAGGCTGCTCTTGAACAAGATGGGGGAACTCTTGTCAGCATGATGGTCTTTATAATCTTTCTCATTTCCTAGTTGCATATAAGACTATTTTAAATTCTCTTTGTACTTTGGCATTGTGTTTGCATTTTTAAACTACAGTGTTCAGCCTTCAGGTCTGGTCTAAGCAGGAGAGGTACAGTGAAATCTCTGTATTTACTGAGAGCTGCAAAGGGTCTTTATCTTTACAAAGCCAGCCTGCCTGTGTGGACATCACTGGCTCCACTGATTTCTTTCAGCTAACCATCACTGCTGGATGTGGCAGAGCAAGTCTGATGCTTACTTATTACCACCTCTAGACTGCTGGATCTGTTGGTAGTGATGAGAGAAGGGCTTCATGGAGTTGTGCTGCAGTAGTCAGGGTTCTTCTTGCACCACTTTTATTTGGGACAGTGGGGGAAGTGGATTTTTAAAGAGTGGCTCCTTTATTTAATTATATATTTGGGAGAGGATATGCTTTTCTGGCAAAGCTGCAGTCACCTTTAAAGCAAATTTGAGGAAGTTACTGGAGAGCTTAGGGCTGTCTATGCCATGGAGATCCTAGTCCTGAAGTTTGATGGAATCCTTGTTTTTCGTTGCATATTAAAATTTATTCTCAGCCTTGAGAAACTTGCAGACCATAGGATGCCTTTTATGTGTGCTTTTATTTCCAGTTTCCTTCTATAGCACCATTATAGGTCTCACAGGTTCAGAGAAATGGTATTGCCTTATGTTCTTAGGAGTTTGAGTTGATGGGTTTTGCTGCATGCTTAGCAATTTCTTATAGTTTCTATGCCATCTAAATATGTGATCAGGTAAGGTAAGATGTTGAAGCTCTCATGTAGCCCTGTGTTGCTAGGCAATTTTGGTAGCTTTTGTTCTAATACCAGTTGAGCCTCCTAAAAAGAACTGTTCCCTAGGAAAGAAAATCACATGATTGGCAGCAATATTACTACTTCATTACAGTGCTGCCACTACCAGTGACCTTCCTTGCTTTAAATTACACCGTTTCCCTGTCATGTGCCAGAAAGGTAGACAAAGGTTCAAATTATTGCCAGCAGACCACAAGGATCAGCAGTATAGAAGACTTAGCAATCACTGTATTTCTGCAGTATTAGGTGCTCTTTTTCTTACATGTTCTTGTATTACTGAGAATTTTTGATTACATATATAAAAATGGTTGTGGCAGTAGTTATTTTTACTGTACTGCATTTTCAGGGAGAGGCAGAAATTACTCTCCTCCTGAGAGCTAGTGAAAATTAGTTGCTCTTTGGTCCTTCTCTTATTGGCAAATAATAATCCTGGAGGAGTCCATGCCAAGTGGATATGATATTTCCAAGGTCCGTATGGCACGCTTCACTTGTGGATCTTGCTGCACTTCTGAAAGTGCACTGAAAGTGCAGTGGTTCTTTCCACCCGCCTCCTCTCTGATGAAATATTATCATCTCCATTCTGTGAAATTCGGGAAAACAACTGAGGGGATAAGTGACTCACACTGAATTAAGCAGCAGCTCAGGAAGAGAAAGCACAGCTCTCTTTGAGAATTGGATCACATGGCTCCCAGGTACCTTTCAGACTGGGAGATGCTTTTGAACCCCTCTCTCCCTGGGACTTTGCAATCCAGTTTCCCAGGGTTCTGCATCGCTGTTTCCCTCACCTCAAAATAGCTCCTATGCAACTTCAGGATGCTTTTCTTGATGAGTTTCAGGGTGCACAGGATCTGTTAATACCTCCCCTAGCACAGAGGCTGACTCCTCACCATAGGTGTCTACCTGCCTCTCTGTCTGACAGCATTTTTGGCAGGTGACCGTGTTTAGGTGGCTGACTGAATAACATGATTGATTTAAACTGAATCCCCACTTTTGAAATATCTGAGAATACAGAGCAACCTTATCACTTTTATTTATTATCTACTTAATCACGTCTACTGAAGTTCTATTTTGTAGGATGATTGTACATAACTGACATCCGTGAATGAAGTGTCTCATTTGTGATTGTCTTTCATATGCATTCCCAATTTCATGGGTCCAAGCCTTAAATTTACAGGAAAAATGTTTAACTCATCTCACCTTGATCCCCTGTGCATCATGAATGGATTTCATAAATAATGGATTGGGTGGTTCCTAATTTCAAACATTTCCTTCATGATAGATCTGGCTTTCATACCAGTACAGTCTTTTCCATCTCTGGAATTCAAGAACATCACAAGGGAGGTCAGAATGACCACATGCCATTTTAGAGACACGGTGGGGGATGAGTAGTATCAATGCAGCAGTGTATCAGAGTCAGGAAGAAAGCAGAGTTTTCTCAAGATCAAGGGAAGTACCTTTCCTGCAGAGGTGTATCACTGTCTCTGCCTGCTGTTCTAGCTTTGGGGGCAGGGTGATCTTATCTCTGTGTTACTCCCTAGTGTTCCACAAAGCAATCTAAGATAAAAAATTCTATTGATCTTTTCCTTCCCTTCCAAGTGGAAACCATGTGTAGAAGATATCTATGTGTACTTTTTAACGTGGGGGGGAAAATATAATGAGCCCTCACAGCAATCAGCCAGTTTCTGTTGAACTGCTGGCCTTTTGTTCATACTGTTTTAGACAGTGAGGTGACACAGCAGCCTGCTGTTTGGTCTGGTGCACTGGCCTTTCCTGGAGCCTGTCTTGCATGGGGAAATCCCTGTTGTCCATGTTCAGTTCCCCACAGCAACTTTGAAATTTAAATCTCTGATGTACTTCAAGCAAAACATTTATTGAAACATCATCACATAGTCTGTGCCCTTTCAAGACAGGCTTATGCAAATATGCAAATACCTAGCTGTTCTTGACACAGCTAAAAGAAATTCAACCCTGATGATATTCTGTCTCCTGGGAAAGGAAAAGGTGTTTAGAGATGGGGTGCAAAATGAAGGTACAACTCTTTTCTTCTTTCTTACTTTTTTTCCCCTCTGTTGTTTCCTACTAATCCACAGAGGAACAATGTAACATGTCAAATCTGTTTACTCCTCAAACAGTCTGGGATGCTTGAATGTCTTTATTGTAATTTAGGAAGCAACTGACAGACAAAATTGTGTTGGGTAGACACTAAAAATACACACTGTGGGAACCACAAAAACTCCCAGGTACAAATTAGCTCTTTTTTTTTTTTTGCCAGTGGAATTTATGATGAGAAATGAACTAAGCTTCTTTCTCAAAGTTTCAGCTATAGATCAGCTATAAACTTGAGGGACTACTTGTGTCCTGAGAGGTGGCATATTGATCTACAGCTCCAAGAAGTATGCCAAGAATGGAAAATCAACAAGATCTTCACCTGATTTATGTAGACTAGACATCTGTGGCTTGCATTTTGAAGGTGATCTCTCAAAGGTGTAATTAAAACTTGATGGTGAATAATCATGATGATTTGTGTCCCCACATTGCAGCCATGTGGATGTTTTTATGTGGTTGTAAATGTGGTTGGTACCTGCTTGTGAGAGGGATGGTTGGAAAGCACTGGGTTTAAGGGCCAGAATTTTGCACACAGCTCTTATGCAGAAGGTCTCCAAAATTTTTCCAAGACTAGACCTCTGTTTCAGTTTAGAACTAGTCAAATTGCAAGTTAGTGAAAAAATAAATTCAAGAAGTTTTTAATTAGTAAAACTGGGCAGCCTCTAAATTTCCTCACTCTGTCTGATATTGGAAATGCTGACTTGGGGTTGTAGAGTGGGCAAAGACAGCAGTTTGTAACTTAGATTTACTTTGGTCTTAACACTTTAGCAACAACAGCATCACCTTTTCCTTCATCCTCAACTCACCTGTCAAAAGGAGTAGGGAAGTATTGGGACAAGAGTCATCCTTCATTAGATATTTAAACACTATGAGTGGATTTAACCAGAGCTGCAGCCTGAAGATTTTTCCATTGAATTCTATGTTTTTCTATTAGTGTGGATAGAATTTTCAGTGCATATGAATGGCTACCACTGAAGCAGCCTGGATTTCTTTTTTTTCCTCTGCTATCTGGACAATTGTGGGAATTTTGAAGAAGCTGTTTCTCATTGGGTTTCGAATTATTCCTAGGATTTGTTTTGTGCTTTAAGATATTCATCCTGCCTTCTAATAGGCCCAACTTTCTCCATTTATATCAGTTACAGTGATTTTTACTCTTTCATTTTGCAACTGAAAGGCATTAAACGTCATCCCTTGCCTACTTAAAAAATAAGGTGAGGAGAGGTGGCTTCTCTAATTCTGCATGCAGAACAGTCCTCATAGTAGATACAGTATAAGGCTGATTATCATAAGGAGCATGAGTTAGAAGCAATGATCAATTCTCTGAGAATCCCTAGCCTTTCCATTAATTTTGATTTATTGATTTCTATGAGCAGGAGCAGTGAGAAGCTCAGGCTTTGAGGAGGATCAGAAAGGCCAGTGTGTGTGGAGGGTTATTGCCTTGTTTTGTGCTGTGATTTATACAGTGGAGGTACTGGCTGCATTCTTCTGTTTGGTGTTATTTTATTTCTACTCATCATTATAGTATTTCATGACTTAAAGACAAGTGTCCTCTGTTCTGTTGTGTCTCTGACATTATTACAGGCTGAAGGTCTGATTATTGGAAGTGCTGAGCCCTTGCAGCTCCAGTGGAATGAATGGAAGGTGAAGGTGCTCTGAAAAGTATGCCTGAGGCATTTTGTTCTTTGGAAGGGATTGAGTTGTTCCTCATAAATATAGGTCCCTGCTTTGACTAATTCCCCCTTGACTGCAGATCCTTTGAAGTAAATGGAGTTTACTTGATTAGAATTAAACTTGTGCTCCAAATTTAACTCCCATCCTTTCCATGTAAATGAAGAATTGATTAGATCTTAGCAAATCTGATGTTAAAATTAAGCTTCAAATTTACAAATAAGTTCCAGAGTTTTGCTTTCTAGTTGGAATACTGCATGCTGGGAAAGATCAGAAACCTTTTTTTTTTTTTTTTTTTTTTTTTGTGGGTTCTAAACACAGTTCATGTTCCTACAGCAGAGCTGATGGTGCAGCAGAGGTATCTAAACACGCTGAAAGGAGAGTTTTGTGCCTAGAAGATGTACCAAGACCTAGTGTGTGCAGCTGCTGCAGAGTCGGCCTGCCTGAGCCATTCACATCCTCCTGCACAGAGTCTTAATTCTAATTTGTCCAGTTCCAGTGAGAGAAAGTAGATGTCAGTCAGTGATTCAGCCTCAGGAAAATGTGCTTTATCCCAGCACTTGATAATTCCATTGTTCTTGCACAGAAGGAAGTTTGCCTAAATAGTGTCTGTTTGATCCTGAAGTAAGGAAAGGTCTTGCTGTTTAAACATATGAGTGACTGCTGAAAAGTTCAAAGGATAATTCATGAAGGGGTGAAAGCTGAAGCTGAGAGATTTGGGGACTAGGTATATAAAGAAAGCTTATTCAGCTGGACTTTTTTTCTTTCCCTTTTTAAGAACATAGTTATGCAAACTACTGATGTGGCCCTGCAAGTCATGGAAGAGTTTAAAGATTTTTTTCAGTCCTTGGCTAAAGGCCCTTGGCCCTTCTTTTGGAAAATCCATGCTTTGCTCAAGGAGAATCACAGCACTTTCCTGCTTTTCCATTTTGGGATCATCACTACAGTGTTCCTTGATTTTGTTGCTTCCTTAAAGCCAGTATTTGATTAAATATAACGAAGATTGGGGATTGGTTTTTGGTTTTGTTTGGTTGATTTTTATTATGTTTGTCTCAGATAAAGGATAGATTATAGAAGATCCATTGCTTTTGATTCTGGTTATTTTCAAAGAATAAATTAAATCAGTTATATTCTCATCTCTGTATCTGTCAACATTTTCCTTGTTACCTCTGTATAGTATGGTAGATCATCTGCTGTGTCAGCAGAGTTTCACGTTTCAGTGTGTACATTGATCTAATCCTGTTTTGTGAGTGATGGGCCCTGGTGTTTGGTTCTCAGCAGGCAAGATGGACCATGCTGTTATAGCAGTGGGGAAGGCTCTTGTTTTGATGAGGAGAACTGTGCTTTTTCCCTTTGTCTCTCTGTCCCAGACTGAGCAACAAAACTTGGCACAAACAAAAAACATTGAGAGAATATTCAAGCAAACAGGTAGTTGCTTCCTCTTCTTGCTGACAGTTTCCTAAAGACAAGGGTCTTTATTGTGTTTTGTTGTCTTTAAGACCAAGGCTGGCTTTTCACAACAGTGTTTTGACATCCTTTGCTTCAAGAACTGGGATTTCACTCGAACACACTACTTTCTAAATTTATGGCTGATTGTATTTTTTGTTTATTTTTTAAGCTCCTGCCTGTACATGTTTTATTCCACCCCCCTTGTTTTTCTGTTTTTAGCCAGTGAGACCTGCAACGATTTCCATCCCATGTTCTTCACCCATGACAGATCGTTTGAGGAGTTCTTCTGTATCTGCATTCAGCTTTTGAACAAGACATGGAAAGAAATGAGGGCAACTTCAGAAGACTTTAACAAGGCAAGAAAAAGGGCAGGGTGGGAATAACTGGGCAGAATGGTGGAGCAAGGCAATATATTCTTCCCTAGAGGCACAGGGATTTACTAATTCCCATTCTGCTGAAAGCCTAGAGATTTACCTCTTTGGACGCTTTGCACATCAGAATGCCAGCATTTAGGAAGTGGTGGATAGAGCATGGGAGATGTAAGGAGGTTCATAGACCTTTTTCAGTCATGTTGCACTGCAGACTACGAGACTAAAATCCTGGCTTGAGGGGAAATTCTGCCTTTTTATGTTAGCAATATTACACTGAAGTGCTGCAGCCTCCAAGGTTGTAAATAATGCAGAGAGAGTACTGCAGTGATAATTCTGTGCATCCCTTTCATTTCATGTGAGCACTAAAGTGATAAAATATTCAAGAGTGGACACAATCATGACAGAATGCTGTGCAGTTTACTCTGCTAAAACAAAAACATAAAACCAAAAAAACCCCAACCCAAACCAACCAATGAACCAAAAACCCCCAACCCAAACCAACCAATCAACCAAAAAAAACCCCAAACCCCACAAACAAACAAGCAAACAAACAAAATCTGAAAACCAGTGAAATAAAAATTGAACCAAAAAGCTCCTCAGTAACAATTCTGGAAGCTTCAACCAATCTCCTGACCCTCAGAAAGGCAACAAAGAACAGGTCTGTCTTAGGGGTCCCTAAACATCCAATTTACCATGAGGATGAATGGCATCTCTGGCATTTTCTAAGAATGGCAAACTCATGCTTTTGTGGCCAGCTATCATCCTTGTCTTTGTTGGGATCTTCTGACTGGATCTTGAACCTCTCCGTGGGAGATGTTAGTTGTAGAATGTTGGCTGGGAATGAAAAGTGAGACTGTTGCTCTGTCAACATGTGCCTTAAAAGTTCTCTGAAGTCACCAGACTCATATGTTGTGTTAGAGCCAGTAGGAATGATCATGCCTGACTTCTAATTGGAACAGTATATTATTGAAGTGGTCCCAGTGTCCATTTTCTCCTTCAGAGAGAAGGTGAATTTTTAGGTCACAGTGAGGAATAACCTTTGTTGAGTTCTTTCAGGCAGGTTAGTTGGCAGCAGTAGGAGAGCCCTGGCTAAAGAGAGAAAGGAAGTCCAAAATGCATGCTGTCGTAGCCAGATGACCTGGAGCCTTGTTCTTACGTGGAATTTCTGACATACTTCTCCTACATAATGATTCAGGAACACAGAAGGAGCAATAGCAAGATAATTCACTGAACAGTATAAGGTTGCTAAAATTGAGAGCTTAAAAAGCAGCTTTATAAAGACTAGTTCATAATATGTGGTTATTTTAAATAAATGTATTAACAGCTGTCTATTACTTACAGGCCTTCTATCTCAGTAGAAGAAGGATTTGTCTGCATAATGTCCCACAGAGTTGAAATATTATTAGCAATCCTAGGAAATTCAGATTTTCAGATTCAAATTTCATTTTCTGGCACCAGCCCAGGTCACGCTACAAGGAAAACAAAGAAATTTACTTTGCAGTGTTAGGCATTGTTGTGGAGGTTCATAGGGGATCAGGGAGTGTTTTCCTCTGACATGACACTAGTTTGCTACTTGTGTTTTCTGTCGCTGATAGTCCTGTGACTTCACCTATCAGTTCTGTCAGGTTCAGTAATATTGGCACTGTGTCTTACTGCATGTGTCATTGAAGACATGGAAAATTCTTAACTCAGTGTAGCAAACCTGAAACATTTGCCATTGGGCTACCAGGGTTTGTGTCTGGTGGTGGCACTGTGCTGCATGATCCTGAACCCAGCATCTCTGCCTGCAGAAATCACTCTTGGTTTTATAACTGTTTCTGTAAAGGGGAGAGAATGCTAAGCTCTTGCATCTCTCATTTCTAACACTTCTCTAATTACATTTTGCTTATCTAAGTCCTTTCTTAGAGTCATAAGGAGATTTTTGTGCTGTTATCCCCTTCAAATGACATGTGGTGGTGATGTGAATTACTCAGCTGATAAACATCTGAAGGAATCTGTGAGTGAAGCAAACTGTGTTGTTGTGTGGGCTCATGAAGCACTTGAGGGTATGTGGGGGCTAATATATTATATGGTGGTACCCAAGGTTTACCCATCTGGCTGGTAGGTGACAGCTGCCAGTGCAGCCCATGGCTTTACCAAACTAAACACCACCATTTTTCATCCTTACCTGGCAAGAGGCTTTGGTGATCACAGCATGTTAATATTCTGTCTGCATCTTCCCTGTGTGCTAAGGGTACGCATTTCTATGCAGTCACTTCTGAAAACTTGGCAGGCAAGGGCCATGTGGGCCCAGGGAGCACTCAGCCCATCCTTTCAGAAGTGAATGGGAAGAGAGCAGACCTCACAAGATGAAGTAATTTACTTGTGTGAAAAGAAAAAAAAAATCTTTCATTTTCTGTGTGTTACTATTTTTCAATTTCATTAACTTGATTGTCGTGGTAGTGTATGAAACACAACTTTTTTATGGTTACTATCCCCATGCATGATGGGGTTATTTGTTTTATTTCTTTCTCTGTCCCTTCCTTCCTTAAAACCCCCAAAACAAAATTGGATGCTCTCAGTATATTACCAATCAATATTGGTAATATACTGAGACTTGGACCTTCTGCTAAAAAATCTAGACTGCTTACTTTGATGTTTAATCATAACTGAAGAAAAGGAGCTTTTTAGTTTAATTTCAGACTTTTGATTAATCACAGTAGATTGTACATTGGGGGTCTGTAGGAGGTTTGTGTGCGCATACAGAGAATTATTTCCTCCTCTCTTGAATTGCAGAATGACAGGCACTAAAAGAGGTGAGGTGATTGAATTTCCCCTCAGGTTTTAGTGCCTGCTCTCAAGGGTTCTTTAAGCCACATATTAAGATTTCCTTTTGATGACAAAATGGCATACTGTGCTATCATGGTTCTTCAATTTATGTTGTGGAGATTCTACATAGGTTTGTTCATTATTAAAGTTTCAAAAATAATTAAACCAGCACTTTGTTCATGGCTGGAAGAGTTTTATGGTATTTTAGTGAAACATTTATGATCTCATGCTTTACCCAATTCTTATGCATTAAAAGAGACACATTTTGTCAACTCTTGCATGAAAAAGGTCCTTTGATGTCTATGGTGATAGTATGACACCGTCAGACCTAAAACCTTTTCTTCAGTCTCTCTATATACTAGTAGACGTCTGAATAGAATAATTCAGACAGGCAGCTAAGCTTATATTATGCCTTTGTAACACTTTAAGACATGCATAATTCATGTTTTGTGAGTTTCCTAGAGAAATTAAGATGCAGTTGTATAGATAAGACAGGCAAGTAGCAACAATTCCATTTGAAACCTTTTTGTTTTTATTTGAGCCTACAGATGATCAAAGGACACTTTACAAGTTTCTCCAAAGTCATTTGTGAGCAGATAGTGTGGTTTATGGCTTTGAAAATATAATCTAGTCTCCAAGATTTACATACTTCTACATGCTTTATTAAAGCAGAAGAAAGCCTTGTGTATTGATTTTTGGAGTCAATGCTGACTGTTAGAAAGCTGGCCTGAGTTATCTCACATCCAACATCTAGAAACCTTCATCAGGAGCCTACCCATCTAAATAGATGTCCATTAGTCAGATTTCCATCACGTAGGGACAGCCTACACTCTGCTCAGGGTAATCAGCTTCTGCTGTCACACAGACTGAGACCTACTTAAATTGGTTTGGGGTTTATTGTTTATTTTTAACACAATGGTAGGTGGAATTCAAAGTACCCACCCGACAGTAAAATTCTTCCCATGGGGCCAAATGAAAGCATACTCCCAAAGGAAAATTTTTTGTTGATCCCTACTAGATGTACTTTAGTAAATGGACCTGAATTGCCCTAATGTGAATTTACATTGTGATTGCTATGTCTTTAATGATCATCTTGTAAAGTACACATATTGTTTCTTGGGATACAGGTAGACAGCAAATATGACATTGTGTAGGGGACAAGATTATCACCTTAACTCTGGTTTCCAGAGATTTCAGTCAACTGTTTTTCATGGGTTTGAAGTTCACATGCTAATAGGAGGAAGGGTGAGTAAATGGATTATTTTAATTGCAGCCATAGCTTGTCTTATTAAACCTGCAGAACAGAGTGAGCAATTTGCTAATTCTGTACCTAGTGTTGTACCATTTAAAAAAAAAAGCAGATTAAGAGTAAAAATAATTGCTTCCAGTCCCAGCATGGAAAGAAAAAGACAAAGTTTTTTGACTTAGCTAGCAGAGTGTTGAAGCTGCATTATAGAGAATGGGCACAATGTGGCTGCTTTTGTTAGTATATTAGTGTAGTAGTTGGGTTTTAGATGACCAAAGAAGACTACCCGTAACAAGATGCAGATTATCATTCCAACGTGGCTAAAGTTAAATAGGAGAAGCCAAAACTGAAAAAATTGTAAGTACTGTGATATAAGGTCCTTGAAAACAAAATTCAGTGCATTCACTAAAACTACACGTTTGAGGAATAGGAAAGTGGGCCAAAGTTGACTAATGATGCTGCCAATGCATTTTTCTTGTTACTTAGAGATATAGTTAATTTGCCCTCTAGATATGTGCTTGAGATCATCACGGTATGAAAACATGAGCTTTAAAATATTTTATGAAAACGTATTTTTGATAAGAATATGCAATAGTATTACATAATACAAAAGAAGAAGAAGAAGAAAATATTTTGTAACTGGAAAAATATTCTCAGAAATCTCAAAAATCTGTTTTCAGCATTCAGCTGGTGTCCATTTCACAGTGGCAGCCTGGTGAGGAACTGCCCTTGTGGTATCTGGCTATTTCAGGGACCCGCCAAGCTGCAGCACTGGATCCCCCTGCAGCAGGGGGGTCTGCTCAGCAAGATGATAAAACACATCACTGACAGGCATACACATAACAAACTGCCTTTGTGGTGATCAGAAGAGTAGACATTGTTCACAGCAGCAACAGATGCAAACAATAAATGCCCTACGTGAGTCCTGTAATTAAATAGCAAAGCAAACACGGAGGCATTTGATAACCACAAAAGATGTTTATGGCTCATGCTCAGACTCTGCGAACATTTTTCCTTGCTTGCTGACAAGATAACAGAAAAGGTAACCAAGCGTAACATAAAAATGAAAAATACCATTTCCTTCCTCGGTGGAGGTTTGGAAATGCCATGCCATAGGTTTCTCATCTTCTCCGGTGTTGTCATGTTTTCAGCAGCTGTAGGGATGAATAATTGTGGAAGGCTGAGTTCAAAATATGATTAAGTGTTCAAAGACAGGCTCTTAAGAAGCAAACTTTAGTGAGTGCTGGTTTGTGTGAAGAGCTGTGTGGTGGGCCAAAGCATCCATCAGATAATGTGAGTTACCCATGAGGAAGCATAGGCCTATGGAGTAATTTTGAAAGGGTCAGCAATGTGGCAGAGGAGCTGTCGCCAGCTTTGCTGGGTCCACTGCAAGCTGGGGAGACTCGAGGAGCAGACTCTGCAGAGACCCTGCCCAAAATGCCCCCTGGCTGCAACCCTGTTGTCCTAATGCTAGTCCTTGCCATGGCAGCTCTGTGCCTGACCTGGAAATGACAGGGCTTTGCCTCACTCCTATGGGAGCAGCAGGTCCCTAGCATGCTCACGTGATCCCCTCTAGTGGCACTAATAATATTCTGCACTTTTCTGCTCCTTGCAGTCTTGGCCGAGTCCTAACAAACCACACTTTACAGGAAGGAGGCAAAGGCACCCAGAGCTGAAGTGCCTTGGCAATGAAGCAGCTGCAGGGTCAAAATCAGAACCAGGATGTCTGGCCGCTCGCTCCAGCCTCCTCCATCACCCTGCCACAGATGCAATAGCAGCTCTAGCCCCAAAGGGATCCTTACCTCTCTCTGTGCCTCTCTTTCCCCCCACCCAGCTGCACAGGGAGGCTTGGGTTGGAGAAGGATGGCAAGTGGTAGCTTCAGAAAAAGAAAGAAGTATTACCTCAAACAAGAGAAAAAATAATTCAGACAAACTTGAAAGTAAAATCCTTTGGTCAGTCTTTAAATTTGTTTGTCACCTCCTTTTCAATTCAATGAAAGAAGGAAAAAAAAGGGATGATAAATAGCTCTTCACAGATGGCCTCCAAAGCATTATTGTTTCTTATGAGTCTGAAGCAGATAAATTTAACTTCTTTTGGGAGAAGCTTTGGAAGGCTTTTCTGTTTGCATTTTACTGTTGGGAAATGCTGGGCTAGTGGAATGATTGCACCTCTCTGTTAGCTTTATTGCACCTTCCCTTGAGAATGCTTTGTTTATATCAGTCAGGGATATTGCAAATAAATTATTCTCACACAGAATGAATTCAGTATTCCCCAGGCTAGGGCAGATTAGCACAAATTAAATCCCACATTTTCACACCTGAGGCCAATAGCACTTTATTAACTTTTATTGAAAACAGATAATTCTATAAATATATTGTATCATTAATTGTGTAATGCAGAGATTTATAAAAAATTTGTGGCAATTAACATTTTGCAAGTCTGCTGCATAGATTACAGAGAAAATGAGACTTTTTTAATTGAAGAAATTACTCCCTTCAGATACAATAGGAGCCTTTTAGAAAGCATAATTTGGGTGCAGAAAAACTGTCAAGTCTATTCCATTAACAACCTCTTCCTTGAGAATGGTCTTTTTTAAGCAGTGCAATTGAATGAGATGCAGAGAGAGCCTGTTTAAGACCTTTCCCTAGCATTTGGTCAGTGTTCCCTCTATGCTTTTTGTGACCTGGATATTCCAAATGTATGCCTTCATCAGCTGCGCATTTAGGAATGGCTCTGTTTAGTCTTCTCCATCTCTGTGCATTTATTTCCACCTGTCAGATCTCCAAATGTGTCCCATAGCACTCATCTGCTGCACCTGGCTGCAGGAACCTGAGAAGGGATGTTTCAGATGCTGAAGAGGCATCTTTCCATTTACTGAGGCACCAGTCTGTAAAAAATCAGATTTAAGTATTCATATCCCAAAAATCAGGGCTGTCAAGCTCAAAAGAACTGAACAACAATATCACACATTTAAATCTAGATGGTTGCTTCATTTTGAAAAATTTTCAGTCTGAACTAGCATTGTAAAGAGTGTAAATACATTTTAAAAAAATAATTTGTGAAAATTAAGTACTTAGGCTGCATAATGAAGGAGTCTAACTCACCCTTTTTCTGCACTTTGTAGCTTATGAACTATTTTTCTAGTTCAAAGACTTTCTTCATTTAACATAGTATCTTTACTATTTTCTGTCTTTGCCACAAGGCTTTGGAAGTCTTTAGTAGTAGGGTCATATCTAGTTACAGATGAGCAATCCTTCTCCAGTGATCACATATACAACGATTTCATGGAGGGCATAGCCTTAAAAGGAAAAGCATTTTCAAGCTTGATTTCTACCCATTTATATGCTAGGATGGGTGCACCAACAAAGAGGTGGATTCTTCAAGCCAAAAATCAAGGAAATTAAAGGATGTCTCAACAAAACATCTGTTATTTTAAACAAGAAAAGAGTATTTTAGTGTAATCCGTTCCTTGGCCAGCAGCTTGTCTTCTCCTTTCCCCAGTGATGAAAGACTATGTTGGTTTCAGCAGTGGAATCTCTTATTTGTGGAAAACCTAGCCATCATTGGCAGAGGGGATTTTATCCCCCAGATTTCTCATGAAGTCTGCATGTTATTGTAGAACACATACAGGTCTGTGTAACACCCTAGAGATGTTAATTTTTAAAGCTGCTGGTATTTCATACTTTCAAAGCACTCTTCATTTTCATCTCAGTGGGTGCTGATCAAGCCAATAAACTTTCTCAGCCTTCAAAAAGATGATTGAGTGGAAAACCCGATACTGAGTCTAGGTTACCTGTGCTAAGCACTCTTTTTCTACTCCACAGAAACCTTTTGCACTGGAATAAAATGCCTCAGTTGCATGTAGAGTGTGTTAGTCATGAAGGGAAATGGTATAACCTAACTGGAACTGTCACCAAAACAGCATATTTTGTGATATTGCCCCTGTCATTCCTGTCTAAAAGTGTGGATAATAATCAGATCCTAGGAACCACTCTTGCCTCTGTATTTTTATTTATTCTTTCTAGGATATGTTTTTGTAGTACAGTTAAATCAGAGGTGCATGGCATATGGCTTTTTGCTGCATGAATTGCTGCTGATGTGAATGTCAGTGGGCATATAATACCAGATTTTCAGTTTGTGAATCACAATGCATGGAATTCAGCCTGAGAGCTCCCCAGACTATAGACCTTATTATAGGCAAATAAAAAAGGGAAGGAAGCGAGGAGAGGTGTCTTGGATATTTTGTTTCAGTTGAAATGAGGTTATCGTGATGAATGATGCAGCTGACAATGAGATTTTTATAGCCTCTCTTGGAGCAGCAGAAGAGCTTGTATTATTGTTGGTTTGCTTTAAGTAATTGTAATCTAAATAGCACCATGGTTGAAAAGAGCAGCTGAAATCTTTCATATGTATCTCGTAAGCAAAGCCAGGATGCTTATTTGTTTTTGTCTCATCTGTCCTTACACAAATGTCCTTCATTGTTTGCAGCTTATATCTCGTGTATTGTCTTGATTGAATATGTCAGTCACCATTAAGGAGGCGTTTGCCAGTCAGTCGCTGCTGCTGCCTGTCTCTATTTTTAGCACATGAAGTAACTGGCCAGCATCTGACAAGCTGATCCTGTTACCCGATGCACCAGCGTAAATTAAGGCTGTGATAGAGGCAGATGGGAGGGAGGGCTGCTGGAAGGCAGTGTAAGAGGAGAGGAGAGGAGAGAAGAGGATGGTGTGGGTGCAGATGGGCTCTCCTCTCCTTTACCCACATCAGCTATCTCATTCCATATCCACACCATGCACACTGGGCCAACACAGGGGCTTGCCTCTGCTGGTTCTCTGTAGGTAACCTTTACTAAGTGGTCACAGGTTAAACTGGGCCTTGGTGTGCTAATGTGAATTGTCCTCAAGTTCTCAGACACTGGATGATAGGGAAAATGGAGGAGGTGAGGAGTTTAGCACATACTTTCTGCAGGGAGTGTTATGTTTTGCCCCACAGAGTATTTGGCCTTGAGACCACAGCAGAGGCAGTTGTTGTTTGAGATGGAAGCAAAACTTAGACGTGGGAACTTGGGTTCTGCCGCTTTTCCACTGAGAGCTTAACAGCTTACTGGGAGATGGAAAGTGTTGTGTGTGCCTCTGAAAGTGGTAAGGCTCTTTTTTCTTTGCCCTTTTCCCTCTTCACTGTGGATTTGAATAGTATGCAAAAAATCTTGTGGATTTATCGATGACTAAAATGTAATTTATTGGGAGGTTCCATGCCGGTTCCTCAAGTTACCTTTATGTGTTGGTCATGGTAAGCAGAGAAGCAAGGTCTCCAGTAATACATATGAAAGCTGAGGAATATCACCTTAAAAACTGAGCACAGGAATGGAGACAGATTTGATACCATGAAAGTATATTAACCCAACCAACAGGGAGGGGTGAAGGAACAAATATCAGAATCCTTGAAAAAGACATTTGTGTAGATGATTAAAGATCTTGACATGTCAGCTGAAGATATCTATGCCGTGGCCATAAAACTGAAATGCTCAAGAACCAATCCTTGCACCAAAAATGTCAAGTGTGCTTCTAAAAGACTTCTGTGAAAGTATCTGGAGAAACAGCTTCCACGCATGCTTTGAATTCTATGGTAATTGTTTTCTCTGATGACTTGTCTTCAGGTCTCAAGCATCAAGTTTTCTGTCTTGGGGAAACTGACAGATCTTTGTTGTGTTGCTGGTAAGAGAACCTCAGCAGCAAGAGCTTAAAAACTGCAGTTCTATCCATTTTGCTTGAATAGTACTGCTGCCTAGAACTTTTTTTTTTTATTTAACCAAGAGCCCAAAGGAAACCACAGAGCTCATCATATCATTATTACATTGTCAGCCTCTTCAGAAACAATTGACCAGCCCTTCGTAGTGAAAATAACATCTCTAAAGTCACCAAGTGGAAAAATGAAACATCCTTGCTTTTGTAAAATCAGACATGTGAGATAAAGAATGTAATCTCATAGCTGTCAAGATTTTAAGATTCTTTCCAAGAACTCATTTTTATGTAAGCTAGGGTTCTGGAAATTGTTAAAGGACTGTCCCCTTCCCCAGGGATCTGGAAGTTGTTAAAGGGCTGCTTTCTTCCAGTGATTTTCTTTTTTGATCTGATTGTCATATAACTGATACTACTTCTTCATTTTAAGGCCTATATGTGATATTTTTTTAAAGCTAGTGACTGGATGTAGCAATCTTACTGAATTTCTCCCTCTGTTTTAAGTGAAGTTTCCTTTAGCTTCTCTTCATGTTCCATGCTCCAATCACCAGCAGGATTTATTCCCCCAGACAATCTTTCTGCCTGTCCTCTTCCCTTGGAACAATGGCATGCCTCATAGTACTTCCACCTGCCCTCAGGAAGGTGTTAATGGCTTTTCTCACTTTCTAGCTTAGGACACCTGCTGACTTCTTTGGGCAGTCGCATCTGTCAAGACATCAGAAAAGACCCTTTCATAGGTCACAGAATATTGGAAGCCAATTTTTGGAGCCAGGGTGGGTGTTACTGGCATCTGTGTATTTTCAGCAATGGTAGAAATCTGAAGGCCACTGTTAAAATTGTAAAGTCAAAATTACACACACACGTGTTTCCAATTCCTAAAAATTGATCCATATGGACAAAAAAGTCTTACCTCAGAAGTAGTGGTATAAATATAGCATTTTAATATTGATGGCGAAGAACAGGATATTCCTTTATCTAGCATAGTTCTGCACACAGTGGACTTCAAAGTTTAATTTACTTAAAGAACTGTCTCCACCAATCTGGGAGATAAACTTCAGGTAAAAGGTATTGTATGTGTGCAGCTTGAAAATGGATTCAGTTGTATACACGGCCTAAATGGCTCTTTGCTGTGTAAAGTACCAGGCAAAATCTTTAAACCAGTGGTTCTACTTGAGGAGAAAAGAAAGAAAATATCTCCATAAAACTTATTTACCTTTGCATGGGTTAAGGGTGTTTTATTGCCTTGTTGATTTTAAGCTCCAGAGAACAAGATGTTTCATAGCTGCCCCATTTGCCTTAGTTATTATAATTTGAAAGAGTTTGATGATTCTAATTTCCTTCTCTATGCTTCTTGATTTTAGTACTAGAGTAACACTTCAGTATCTTGTATTGATTTTTATGATGGCCCGGGTTTTGATATTAATTTCTGCAGATATTTTCTTTGGTACTAAAAGCTGAGGATGAGTGAGTGGCAAAGCAAATTGAGGACTCAGAAAGGCTAATTTCACGTTCTACAAATATCGTTGTAGGTGCTTGCTTGTCTCTGATGAGTACCATGAATCACCAGTGCATCCTTGTGTGGTGTGGACTAACTGCACACTGGGTTGCATTAGCTAAAGCACAGCTAGCATGGCAGAGGAAGGGATTATTTCCCCCACCTTGGCCTTTATGAGACAGCAGCTGGAAGACTGTGTCCAGTTTTGTACCCTAGAAATGGGGAGAAACTAATGAAATTGAGCTAGTCCAGCAAAAGTCTGCCAAGATGATTAAGGATGGAGCATGTGGTGTTCAAAGGGAATGTGAAAGAGCCAGATTTGTTCATCCTGGAAAAGGCTGGATCCAGGCAAGATCCAGTTGTACCTTCTGCCATTGTTTGAACAAGAAGGATGAGGAGAAAATGCGCACCAGAAAAAAAAGAAAATTAAGGAAATGAAGGAAACTGTTAGGATGTAAGGATAAAATACTCCCAACTACCGATACTGATGCAGGTCTTGAACCAGTTGCATAGAGAGATTATGAAATCTTTATCCTTGGAGAAAAAAAAACTTGCCCAGAGTTGTCCTGAGGAACTTGACTTAAGTATGAAATTAGCTCTGCTGTGTCTGCAGGACTTGATGCCTAGAACTGTCTAGCAACCTGAATTATTTTCTAGTTTTATGGGTAAAAAGTACTTTCTCATGCAGCAGGATATCTTATCCAAATAGGAAGAAATAGTAATTCATATCATTAATCATTGCTGAAACAAACTCCGATGGAGCATCAGCCAAACTCATAAATTTTTGCTAATGTTAAATAAAGCGTAAAAGATGCTTGTGATGGATTCCATAGCCACTTTAAGAAGTCAGGCTTTCCCCATTAACTGTGGTGACCCGCTTTAAAGCAGTTCTAACTGGTATTTGCTCTGACAGATGAACTGTTACTATTCAGGGTCATTCAAGCTCCTTTAAAAATGTGAAGTTGAAAGCGTTTATTCAAAATCTTCTTGCCAACATTTACAAAAGTATATTTTACTGAATGTTTACCATTGGATATACTACAGCATAGCTGACATGGTAACTTCTCTAACCACAGTAACTCATTAGCTTATTTGAACCTAATACTTAAAACAGACCATCTGTGTAGAAATTGCAGAGCCATGTTTGGCTACTAGTGGATTGATTTCAGGGATGCTTGTTATTTTGTGGCTAATTATTGGTGTTTGGGTTTTTTTTATAAGTAAGTGCTTGTCTTGTACAAAAACCTTTGCTTTTGCTAAAGCTCCATTGCTTACAGTTTCTAAGCTTCAGGTGCAAGCTGTGCGTGATTTCACCATCCCAGGAAGTTTCAGGTATTTCTTTTAAGCACAGGTTTATGACCAAAGGGGAACACCATTGAAATTGACAGAATATACAAAGGGTAAAAAAGGAGAACAGAAAGGTGATGTTAAGTGATTTTTTTAGTAGGATAACAAGAATGTATAAATGGTGTCTTCCTGCATTTTGCCTGAAAAATTAGTGGTAGAGATTGTAATTTGGCCCACACCTCACTTGTCATTGTTTTGATGACAGGACAACTATATCTTTTTTCTCATATCCTATACACAATTCTGTGAAAAAGGAGAGGGTTTTTTTTCCTCAGTGGTGGAAGCATCTTCTACATTTAAGCAAAATATTTGTCCTTTGTTTACATCCTTTAAAGGGTAAACTAATGAAGTGGTTAGATGCAGTGTTTGCTTTTGGTGTAAATGGCTGAAATGAAAATGTTTGGCAATTTGAGACAGTAACGAGAAGCATGAGGACAAACTGAAGAGATAGCATTTAACTGTCTTTTTGTGCACAATCTTTCATGCACATTCAGAAGTAGTAAAAATTTGAGAGCAATTATGAGAGAACCAGAGCTGCCAGAATTTTTTTTTATCCCCTCTCTCTTGAAATGACCAGAGAGACTGCAGTCATAAATGACATTTCAATAATCAACCTGCATTTACCAGTATGTGCATACGTGAGCACAGCATTAGCACTGCTCACTGTGCCCACAGTTAGCCCAGCACTGCAGCTGGCTCTGTGGAGACGGGCTTCTGTGGCTGCCACAGGTGTTAGAGAGACTCTCTATTGGGCAGAAAGTAAGACAGGACCTTGAATACAGAAACCTGTATGTTGGTGGTGCCTGGCTCCAGCACAAAGCAGCAGTGCTGTTATTGCCAAGGAGACACTGTGCCTTGGCCTTTCTGGAAAAAAGTTGCCTGCTGTTCAGGTGTGAAAATTAGTTTCTGGCTAACACAGAAACGTTGAGCACCACTTGACAACAGGACAACAGCTAAGGTGTGGAAGGCAGACAGACCTCACTGCAGGCTGCTGCCTGGGTAGAAAGGTTGTCTGTAGTGACAGAGTTTAAAAAAGAGTTATAAAAAAGCTTCCAAAAGCTTTGCATCCTACAAAGCAAAGCTACTCTGATTAAACTGATATTTTTAAAATAAAAGGACTGCAGAGAAACCAAGAAAACCAGCAAATCCCTTCTCTCTGTTTTTCCAGATAGTACAAAGTGTTATTAAAAAAAAAAAAAAAAAAAAAAAAAAAAGGAGATGTTAAAAATCCATTTATAAATCAAAAGAAGAAAAGCAGGCAAAAAATTGTACAAGGAGCATTAAGCTGCAAGAATTTTCCTTGGACACATTGCAATACCTTTTCAAAGCAGCATATGGAGTTTATTCTGGTGACTCTAATTTTAACATGAATGGGAGTCACGTGGAATACTCTTGGCATACTGCTTTGAAAATATATCCCTGCATGATTAAGGAAGACTGAAATCTTTTTAAACATCTATTTTTATTTTTTTCTAAACCAATTCTGAAATGTTTTTAAAGGAAAGCATTAATGGAATGAAAATGCTCCAACCCTGAACAAAGCAGAAATGTAACAGGTAGAAATACTACTGGCTTAGCACTGTAGATATGCTTGTGTTTCAGAGGCTGGGTAATGAAGAGTGAGGTAAACTTGGAGTTTGTGCCCACTGCTGTGACTGCCTCTGCATTGCTTGACCTTTATAAATTTGTCTCTTCACTTGGAAGATGAAGAAATCATTCCACCTACCATGTGCAAAGAGCAGAGGGTTCAGTGAAGAGAGTGCAAGGCAGGACTTGTCTCTGCGGTGGCAATTGCCATGTGGCAGTATTAACAGCATCTTCAGCTCGTGGATGATCGAGTCTGGAGAAATATGTACTCTGAAGATCAATTAGAGAGAGTCTCATTAGCGGGAGGGAAGTTCTGAGCAGATGCAGCAGCCCTGACAAAGTGAGCCAGAACACTGATAGAGCTGGGCCTGGTGTGTGGGCTGAATGTGAAGCAGGGTTGCTGCAGGGAGGTTCAGAGAGTCCTTTCTGACAGCCGGTCCTTCCTACCCATCTTCAGAGAAAGCAGTCTTAACAGCTTCTTGAAATATTTTGGAAAGGGTACGACAGAAAATGTCCATAACACCATATTGATGAATACAGACATGAGTATAGTGAGGAGTGTGGACTGGTGTCCTTCCAAAGATGCTGAGAAAGAGGGAAAAGTTACTTTTCCATTTCTAATACTTTTTCTTTTTCTCTCTCTTTTTCTACACTGAGAATGCAAGGTATATTTATTTAACTTTAGGTTTTGTGTGGGCTGCTGCTTCAGTGCTTGAGGATCTCCTCTGATTGTTTGCAATTACCTTATTGCCTATCTTACTAATGTTTATCTATCTTGACATCAGAGACACTCACACAAAAAAAGAAATTACCTGCTTTTTATTCTTTTCACGAAATCCTCACCAGTGATGTCACAATGCTGAGCTCACCTGTCCTTTTTATCTATTGACTTTGAGTGGAGTTTCTCCGGTCATTCCAACAGAGCTGCCACTTTCCAGACTTAAATGTGAGATGGAACAGGCAGCATAAAGAAAGAGTATTTATGCCAGCCTTATTTAAGCAAGAGATTTCATTTAAGCAAGCCTATTTCTATAGCAAGGTTATTTATACTACATTTGGCTGTGAATGGGCGTGTGTGGGCACGCTTCTGTTGTGCATGGGACACGTGTTTGGGGTATGTATATTTGGCTGCACATTTCCATGTACATGGATTGAAAAAGTGGCTGTTAGTGTCTCTGAGGAGGGGATGTTTGCAAAGCCCAGCTCAGGGAGACGTTGAAATCCTCGGGAACAGATGCCTGCTGCCAGAGACTGACACAGAATAGAAGCATCAGTAGCTCATTTTGTGTGCTCTGAATTACCTTATGAGGGTGTGGATGGAGGATATTGCCCTTTCTAGCTGAAGCTAAGTGCATGCTTGCAATAACTCCATGGTAAACAGCCCTAACTGTTCATTCAGCTTATGTGAGCATTCATTTGACTTTCATTTCTGCATGAGGTGGAAGCAGACAGAACATGTTCTTCTCAGGAAAATTTGCTGTGTGCTTGCTGGACCTGGAAACTGGACTTGTGTTTCCTGTTCTTCTCATTAGCTGTAGTCTTGGCAATCCCTTTCCACCGGAGCCTTTCAACACTTATCCTTCCATGAAAGCCTGGGATGCAAAAGCAGTGCTAAGGGAATGTGAAAAACAGGGATTTACCTTCATCAACAGCTATTAAAATAATAGTCTGGAGGTCCTTCAGCAGCAGCTGGGAAGGTGAACTAAAGCAAAGATTACTTTGTAATTAAGTTGTTTTCACTATACGCTTTCTAAACATCCTCAACCAGCATTGTCTGGCCTAAAAGGGGCACAGCAATTCAGTTCTCTCTTAAGGTTGCTGGGTGTTTGATTGTTCCTCTTAAATACCCTACAGCAGAAGCTTTTAAAATTAAAACACGCATGTAGAAAACTCTTCTCAGTAAAAAATCCCATTTCTTTTTCCAGAATGCCTAGGCAAGTAAATACTGGGTTTTTAGAAATCCAGAGATGTTTGCTAGCATCATCCATTGTGACAGTCTTAAGGGTCTGTTGGATAAAACCCAAAGCCCTTGCTTCAGGTCTCACACTATTAATCTCTTCTCCATTAGCAAGGGACAGCACGAGTTTTGTGTGAACAGATTTAATCTTCCTGTGCAGCAGATGTGCTGACACATGGGTTTCTCTAGTCAAGGGGGTAAATAATCTTCTGTTTAAGTAGTTCCTAAGTACCTATTTATGTAATTAACATATTAAAAAAGTCATGCATCATTATTTCAACAGTGAACCATGACAGCATCAAACTGAGTTCAGATACCTGAGGCAGATGAATTTTTCCTTTATTTTGTCCATTCTATTGCTGTTTGGTTTTGTTAAAATCAGAAAAGCTAAAAAAATCATTCTTTTTCCATTTCATTTGATCAAGTAGAGGTTTATCTACCATCTCCCAGAAGAAGAAAACCGCAGTGCACTAATGAATAAGATGGAGGGGGAGCATGCATGCCTGTAAGAGAGGCAAGACCAAGCACCTACAGGGCATAATTTGTTTCGACAGTGTTAGTATATTCCACAGTGCCCATCCTACAGAGAAGCCAGCATTGAATGGAAGTCTTAGAATGTTTGGATTGAAGATAAACCTGGCTTCTGTTGCTTGTTTGGCAGCCTGTGCAATGCACAAGCTGGAGAAACAGCTAAAGAGAGAAGCAGCTAAAGATATAAAATGCTGCAGTGATGTGAAATTGTTCTGTCCTGGCCATGTGTACTCCAGACAGAGTGATTGAGAGAGCTGAGATTACAATGACATGACTGAAAATGCTCTCAGCATGTTCCAAAGGGTTTTGATACAAAATTGTGATATGCATTTGAATAATGTGGGCAAAGGAGGGAGCAAGGAAAATCCTAACCCCAACGGTGAATGAAAAATATGTGATAGATTTGGCAGATAGTTCTCATATGGTCTGAATGTACTGAAAATTTTAAAACTCACAAGGTGATTTCTGAGCCTCTTGGCTTTGTGTATTTAAGAGTGCTATGTGAGGAATCCTGAAGTCGATGATGTGTACTGTGAAACCTTCTGCTGTCTACTGTCTGGATTTATTATAATTGATTTGAAATTCTTCAGTGCCCTCTCATGCTATATGACTGCAATGTATGTTTGAAATGGCAAGACTTAAAGGTTGCAGACAGCTGCGGGGGCTTGTGTATTTTAAGGGTTTTTTTAATATGATAGCTATCCAAAGACAAACTATGATTGTATATGACATTGCCGCCAAACCTAAACATCACTTGAGGTTGTTTGTCTGCTGTACCCACTGTCAAGGTTAGAAATAATTTTATTTTTTTTTCTTTGTGCATGTATCAAAAACTATGCAGCTCCAATTTTGTTCACTGTGACGGAATAGTCTTCCTCTAAGCAACCCAGTTTGTCTTTCTTCCTTTTTCAGACTAGGTTTCTTCTGGGCAGTTGTGGTGCCTTTCTTCTTTTTGCTTTGTTGTTTTTTTGGGCTTTTCTTTGGTTCTGTATCAAAGACAAGGCATTTTAGATCTTCTTGGAGTTAACACTGAAGGTGTAAATGGAGCCTACAGTCATGTTGTCTAGACTAGGAAGTCTCCTTTCACTACTCAGACTACGTGTAATCATTTAGCAATAGGAAAACTGAGAAATATTCATGTCAGTTCCTGTAGCCAATTTCAGGATTGTTTGTAGGCTGCCTTTGGCATAGCTGAAGAGCTTCAGTTGTCAGGGAAGATGAAGAAGAATTGCAAATTCAACACCCTAGACAGTCATCTGTTGTGTATGTCCAGGATGGTTGTATAAAATTCTATAAAGCTCTGATTTCATTTGCATAAGACAAGTGGAGATTTTCTTTAATGCACATCTTTGTATCTTGAAGTCTTTTAACATGTGTATGCATCCTCCAAATGTGGGCAACCTACCCAGTGGTGCAGGAAGAGACTTGAATGTTCCCTGTGGTCAAAGCACAGGGGAAGGTAGTGAACACTGAATACACTTGTGGTGGAAATGCTTTGCAAAATGAAAGGTTCTGTAGTTCTGTAATTCATATAGACCTTCTGGGTACTATAGTGCCAGATCACCCCTGAAGGTTGTGTCTAATCTGATCTGCAAAGCTGTGTTACTGACTGTTTTTAGCAGCTTATATATCACTTGTGTGTTCCTAGTCAGATAAGCTTTGTGGCAGAAAAGATGTCTCTTTATGCTCTGGCCCAGCATTTTCATTTTAATTTGTGTTTATGTGTTACTATGGAAAAACTGCAGTAGCAGTAGAAAAAAAAACCCAACCAAACCCTCAAAGCTGCTAATTTGAACTAAAGTGCAGGGACCTCCTGATAAAAGAGCTTTGAGGTTTTCTGATACTAAGATTTGGGAAAAACCAAAATAAATGTGAAATATGGCCTTGGAAGTCTCTGAAATACTTGTTTGTATTATCTACATATAGGTCCTAACTGGCAATTCAAGAATACAGATGTGAAAGGGAAATGTGTAGGTCTTCCTGGAATAAATCAATAGGACTAGCTGTTCCTGGTGCAAATCAGCTGCTTCTACAAATGGACTTTTGAAAGGGCTTGAAAGTTTACTCAGAATTAACAGGTAATTTATGGCACTGGAAGAGGAGTCACTGGGAGCCAACCACCAAGTCTATGACTGGGGAACTGTTAGCAGGTTAACCATCTTCCCCTTTAGGTATCTAGTCTAAAAAAGGAAAAACCCACGATCTAGAAGAATGAGTAAGCATTATATCATCACTGATTGTTCCTCAGCTCCCACACACAAACAGGTCTTTAGCCCATGACAGCATACTGGCAGGAGCAGCTTGTCGGATTGACAAGTAGCAGCTTTGGTGTGAAGCCTTCCTGGAAATCTTTATCCTTTAGTTGAACAGCATCATTTTATCCTGCTATCTTAGAAGATTTTTTTTCACAAATCTTATTTATTATGCTGCTTTGAAATGCCTGGATTTTTCTAGCCTTGAATTTTTGATCTCCTTAAAAGCTTTCTTAGGTATCTTTGTCCTGTCCTGCTTTAGATCGCAATGAAGCTTAGTGTGTTTATTCTCACAACACAATCTTGTGAGGAAAAGAAATGCAATTTGCAGGGGAGATTACTAAGAAAAGAAAGTGACAAAGGTGAGATTTCATAACCTTAAATCTAGTGGTTTGCTGTCGTCAGAAGCAGAGATCTCTGTCACTTCTGCTCCTTTCCTATGAAAGAAAAGACCTTAAAATGGGTCTTCTGAGTTCTTGACTGGTTGACCTAATCTGGGACACAATCTTCTCCCTGTCAGCATGTGAAATGCAGATGGGAGTTTTGGAAACTGGGCCAAGGGAAAATTTCTCCAGATACATCGAAGTTGCACTGCTAATTCTTATTGATTATTATTATTGTTGTTGATTATTCTTATTATTTTTGATTGCAGTGGGACTTTGTTTAACAAAGCATAGCCTAATGAAGAGTTTTGAACTCTGTGCATCACATAACAGAAAGAAACAATTTATTTCATTAGGAACCTCTTCAATTTAATATTGGCTTAAAAAGATATTAATTGCAGAGACCTAGGAATGTGCCATTTGGTTTTTGCCATCCAGTAGAATTTAAACTTGTTGGTTTGCATGACTATTTTAAGCTCTACATATTGACAATGCTTCTGGACCATGACATGACAATAGCAGCTAGCAAAAATAACCTTGGAACTGCTGAAGTGTTTCACCATTCACAGACAAATGACAGAGCATGCTCCACACTCCCAGACCACCCTCTCCCCTGTGTGATTTAGGTGGAAGGAGGGGTGGGAGAGGGATGGAACTGGACAGATTGATTTTTTCCACCGCAAATTCTGTCAGCGAATCTAGGCTTTTTAATTAGCCTTTACTCCCTTAAAATACATGTTGAATATCTTTCCACAGTTTAATATTTCAGAAGTGAAAGAATGACCAGAAAATCTGGCAACCTTAGGGTAATCCTTGCTGTGATGGTGCTGCTCCAAAGGAAAATGAAACGCCAGAAGTTCAGCATTGCCAGAAGTGCACCCTTATGGCATCCTCAGCCATTAAAAATACAGTTATCTCAGAAGCTCATATCTATGTCAAGAATTACAACTGCATTGCAGATGCCCTGAAAAGAGAAATCTCTGGAGTAGCTTTCTCTTATGGCCTTGCTCTTGAGGCTTGGAAGACCTTCCTGGACTCTGGATTAGACTCAGGTAGAAGACATTTTACAGCCTTTATTGTACAAGGAGATGAATCTACCCTCAAAGCTCTGTCATAGTGCATTTTAAAATGCTTCTATTTATCATGGAGCAAATGGAGTGGAATGGTGTTATTAGTACAATATAGAAATACTGAGGTTTTTTTAAGAAGTGCTTTCATTTTCTTTTATTCTTCTTCTTTTGGTCAAACAAATGCAAGTAAGTGTTCCTGAAAAAGGAATGTATCCTCATTTTTTTCCATCTAAAATTCTTTCTTTATACCATAATAATAATATGTCAGCGTCTCATGGTTTGTCTGAGGTTATCTTTTTAATATAAATGTGTGAACTTGACTTTTCTCCTCATTTTGCAGTTTCAGTAACAGAAACATGGAAAGGATGAAAGATTTTTTTTTCAATTGTCCCAGAGAAGTCTGAGGAGCAGCCAGAAAATTCCCCTAACTGCCAAACTGTTCCCTTGCTTACTGCATTGTTGGCTTAGGAGTCTTTTCTAGCTCTCCAGTGTTGCTTCCTTTCTTCTAATGATTCCTTATATTGTCAGAGGTCAGGACAGAGATTTTGTCAATGACTAGCAACCCTTTGGGCATTAAGATTTCTTAGTGATGTGTTTCATCAGGCTCCGAATAGGACAGGAAACACCCAGTGTAGAATTAGTTGCATGAAGATTCAGGTCACTGTCTACAGGTCCCAGATGCATTTTTGGAGGTTTCTTAATAGCTGTCTCAGATTATCTCACCTTGTTATGGAGAGATACAATATATGCTACTGGAACGAAAAATACATTATTTTGATGGTAGTCTTGTCTTCTGCTGATCAGTTACTTAAACCTGAAATGTGAGTAAGGTGTATTATTTGTTGGAGCAAGTACAAAAGAGGGAAGATGATCGGGGGCTAGAGCACCTCTCCTATGAAAACCAGTTTGAGAGAGCTGTGGTTGTTCAGCCTGGAGAAGGGATTGCTCCAGGGAGACCTTAGAGCACTTTCCTTAGTGAGGGACTTTTTACAAGGGCATGGACTGACAGGACAAGCTGTAACGGCCTTTTAGCTGAAAGGGGGTTGGTGTGGGTTAGATATTAGGAAGAAATTCTTTACTGTGAGGGTAGTGAGGCACTGGGACAGATTGCCAGAGAAGTGGTAGATGCCCCATCCCTGGCAGTGCTGAAGGCCAGGTTGGATGGGACTTCAAGCAACCAGCACACATAAAAGCTATCCCTGTCCATTGCAAAGAAGCTGGAGCCAGGTGATCGATCTTTAACTACTCCAGGATTGTGTGATTTGGAAACACAGAGAGTGCACCTCATTAGCAAATGCATGCACGCGTACAAGTGAATACTCCCGGGGTATGTGCGCACACATATGTGTGTCATGGTGTGTTTGCACAGGGAAAAGTCAACGTGTACATTGCTCTGTCTGAGTGTACTTTCTCAGCATGTATGAAAAGAGAGAGCAAACTCACAATCAAATAAGCAGCGAGAGCAGGGGGATAAAAGATGAGATTGCAGTTGATTATGAGCCTGGCAGCAGATGTGCTACACAAATCCAGCCCGCTGCATCCAGGCTGTTTCCATGGCGATGGAGCGAGTAATTGTGGCGCTCCAGCGCTCTCCCCCGCGGTCCCCGCCAAGGTGGACGCGAGTGCCGGGTCCCCATCAGCGCTTCCTCTTGGTGAGCGCCGGGCTCTGGGACAAAACGAGAGGGCGGGGAGGGGGAGCCCCAGAGACGGGGATCTCTAGTCTATTCATCCCCGCCGTGCGATGGCAGGATGCGAGGGCAGCGGCGCTCTTCCTCGGAAATACGGTCTCCCGAGATGCTAAATCAGCGGGCAGGAGTTTCCCTGCCGCGGGAGTGGGCTGCCATTGGCTGCCGCCGCTCGCCCGTGCCAATGGGAGCCCGCCGGGCGCCCGGCACATAAGCGGAGCTACGCGCGGAGCCCGGGGCGCGGGCAGCGCGGCGGGCAAAGGTGCGCGGCCGCGGGGCAGCGCCTCTCCCATGGCCGCGCCGGGCGCGGGTCCCCGCCGAGAGCGTCGCCACCGAGCATCCGCCGCTGCCCGTGCGCACGGGGCCGCCCGCGAAAGGCTGCATTAAGTCATTCGCTCGCTGCCGTGTGGGAGGTGAATTTGTCATCGGGAACGATGGAGCTACGAGATCTCTGTAAGTAGATCCGTGTACTTTACCCTGCTGTTGCCGCCTGGACATGGAACAATTAATGGTGTTGAGGAATGGCAAAAGCAAATTAGTAACAACTGTAAATTGCGTGAAGGATTGCTCGATTTTGTTTCACGTGTAGCGAGACGCGTTCTTCCAAATGGTCTCAGGCATCGGACAAACAAGTTAGCTGTTTGCATTGCCTTGGGTGGGTTTTTTAGCCTAATTAAGGTTAGTCTGTGGAAGGATGCTGTATTCTTCGGGGAATTTCAGATCACCCCTCTGTTTGAAAAGGAAAGCAAACTACATGGAGCAGAATATTTCAGGGACAAAAGTCTGAGGTGCCCACATGAAGTCATGAGTATTTGTGGTGTCGTTATAATAATAACAGGTATGTTATTTACAGTGGCTTGTCAAACGCTGCTTCAGACCCTGAGCCAAGAAAACACGAGTTGCTCATCATTCATCTCTGTGTTCAGCACAAAACAGTCATTTGCTTTTCCTACCCTTCATGTGCTTTTTCTCATTTTTTTCAAATTGGTTTCTTCCTCTTCGAAGGCTTTTAAACATACATTTAATTCAAAAGCTATCCTATTTGTTTATGAAACCTGTGAGTACATGAAAAGCGTGGAGAGTTTCCTTTTTCACCATTGTGGAGCATGTGTTAGAAGTTGATTCCTTTGACTGTTGGGACTCTGTTTTTGATTCTGTAAAGCAGAAACAGTATATTTAGAAAGGGGAGGGAAGTGTGTGTACAAATCTGTCCCTCTGCAACCCTCTGGGGTTACTTCAGTTACACCAGCCATTAATTCAGCTCAGCATTGTTCATGTTTTATCGTGACAGGGAGCTTTGCTGCATGGAGCTCATGGTTGTCTCTGCTTAACGCCCTCAGAAACTATAGTCATCTTATCTGGTTTGTGAAAATACATAGGAGAAATGGCAGACATAGGAAGAAAAAGATTTAGAAAAAAACTTTTTGTATTTTCACTCTGTGCCTGAGCTGGTTAAGAGTATCAAGTATTTATAGTAACCAAACTTGGTGCAAACATCGTATGAAGCTGGCTGCATTTTAGGGATCCATTTTTGGTGTTTTGTGTTCATTTTAAAACTTAACGCACAGCTTCATTTGTCAGTGTTAGGAACTGCTGAGAAGTCACATTGCTGCCTGGGAATCTCAGGCCGAGGGTGTAAATTTTTTAGATTTTTTTTTTTTCAATTTTTAATGTGTGGTTTAACTGGTCAGCTTTGCTTTTGCCTTGCAAGTTGTGGCAGGAAGGTGTGTACTTGGAGCTTATCCCTCCAGTTAAAGGAATCAGCATTGCCTCAGAGTCGATGCCAAAAAAAGAATTGTCAGTGTTTTGACGAATTGCTGGATCAATAGAAATAAATTTAAAAAACCAGCACATAGAATTCAGTGCATCGGTACAAGGAGAGTGTCTGTTGGTGTGTGTACAGCTCCTTTCTGTAGTTTTGAGTGTTTAACCCGATGTATCACAAATGCAGGAGGGACCCCTTATTAAGCTTGAGTTATTGCTTTTTCTGAAGACACAGATATAAGTCACTCTTCCCTGTGTTTCCCAGGGGTGCTTGGGTCACCTTTTATTGAAATTATGGTCCCAGGCATCCTATGGCACTGGGCTTAGAAAAAAAATGCATTTTTCTAAGGTATGCAAAAAAGAGATAACTGTTAGCTCTTATTGCAATACTTATTTTTGTTCAGCAGTGATGAAAGTGCCAAGAATGATTTTTTTAAAAAATAAGGAAGGTATTTTGCTGCTGTGTCACCTTCCCCAGGGTCTTGTATCATTCATTTGTATTTATTTAGCACTGGTGTAGCTGAAAATCCCATTGCGTATGGCAGTCTAGGCAAAGAGTTGTGCCCACTCCCCTTCTTGAGGGCGAATGCTTTGATCTAGGCTAAGATATTCCATAAAAATCTGTGAGAAAGCTTGGACCCCTGCACACCTGGGCATGGGTTGTTCCTGGCTCCAGGCTGGTCATTTTGAACACCTTTGGGATGCATCAAAATGAAGCTTAATTGCACTTGAGGGTTTTTAATTTCATACCTACTGCCTTCTGCTTTATTTTCTGATTGCTGATGTGAAAGCTTAGGAGAAAATTGTCTTTTAAGGTCACCTCAACTCTTAAGATAATATTTTAATTCTTGTAAGCACTCCAGGGATGTAGTTCAAACAACATAAACCTCTCAAGTTTAGACACCAGTGTTAGGCAAATACCGTATGCGATAGAGTTCCTCTCTCTCCCATAACCTTGTTTGAAGGGATTTTTTTGCTTGTCTATCCCTGTGCATTAGCAGATAAAAGGAGGGGGCTGGGGAGGGAGGGAGGGAGAGACACAGCCTATAACTACTAAGCACTGGATCAGTCTGTCTGAGGGCTTCAAGCCACAGTGATGGAAAAACTCGTGTTGCAGTCAAAGCCATGCTTGCATTAGGTTTTTGACCTGATGGTGCAGAGAACTGTTGCTTGTCATCAGTGCTTGGGGATGATCTACGTGGGAGAGGCATTTCAGATTCCCAGGCTATAAGAGTTCCAGCAACAGAGGAGTGAGTAGGCTTCAGTGAGAGCTGTGGCATGCTGGCAGCAGTTGGGAGGATGCAGAAGCTGAAAAAAATGCTGTCTTGGGGTAGCTTTAATTGGTTGCATTGGAAAACACTTGGTTTGATGGGCTCATATGTCATCTAAAAAGCTTGGTGCCAGACCAAATTGGCATAGCTCCACTGACTTACACGAGATGCCACTAGGCAGATCGTGAAGATCTGATCTTCAGTCTTATGCTTATATTTTTCTTGGAAGAGTGAGATTTTCAGCAGGTCATTTTTTTCTTTCTATTTGCCTCAATGACGGTAAATTGAAAACTTAATTAGAATAGACATCCCACTGGTTTTGCTTTGTTTCTATGGGCTTTAAGCTTAATGGGTTATCTTTTATCTGCTTGTAGAACCTCATACCCATATGTCAGTCTATGCTTGAAGCATAGAGCAGAAATTCTGATCTGAGCTTTTTATGTATCAAGAGATATTAAACTTGAATATTTCATTATTTCCCTGGATCTTAATGCTCCTTCAGTTACAAAACCCTGGGGTGGTCATTCATGTTCTACACAAAAAGATGCTAGAGCCACCAGTCTTCAGTTTTGCCTCAGTTGTTTATGGTTTTCACCCCATTATTCAAGTGAGTAGGTACACATTCTTACACACAGGTGTAAAAAAGGTAGCTCGATATGTTCACTTCCAAATGAATTGAAGACAGTTGTAACCCCGAATAAGACCAACTGCCCAAATATAAACAGTTCCTTTTTTGTGTCTGAAAAAAACACACACTTTTTTTAGGAAAAGTTTCTCCATGCTAAGCCTTAGCTTACATGGAACATCAAGCCATGGAAAGCTCTCGCTCCCTGTTCAGTGCATACACACTCACATCTCCAATGGCACATGCACACAACAAAGCAACACCAAGCACAGAATAAAAATGGAACAGCAGTAAAACAATGACTTGTGAATTGTGAAAAGCCCATTGATTTGCTTGACACTCACTTTGTTCAACATTGTGCAGTGCTAATCTGAAAATTCCTGTGCGTCACGAAAACTTTTCAGAACAATAAGAGCTGTCAATTCCAGCAGATTTTACAGACCTGTCATTATTCTTCTTGTCTTGAAGCACTAAGTGGCATATAGAGGGATTTTTGGCAGGAGTTCAGGACTACTCTCATAAAGAGGATTCGTGTTGCCACTGCCTCATGGCTGTTATCGTTTGAAGCTAGAGTTCAGCCCAGCACAGGTTCCTGGAAGAATGTCTCTTCCCATCTGAGTGTGCTGCTTTTATGGATCTCACTTATTTTGTTTCTTCAAAAACCCACAACGGCAAACCACTGCTTTCTACTGTTCTTAGATGCAATAATGTAAAAGAGAAAAAATGTACACTTCTTTGTACATTTTGACTTGATATCTTCCAGAAAACTAGAATACTTCAATAAAATCCTATACCCCCTCAACCTGCTGCTTCTCCAGAAAGGAAAGTGGAGATAGCAGCACTGACGGTCGCAAGTAGAAGTTTTTATTTTCTCCCTTTCTCTTGAGATCATAGTGCTGGTACTTCCTTCTCTTGGAGCATGTGTTAAGAAAATGCTCACACACCACACATTCCCCACCTTCAGCAACTACAGCCCCCCTTAGATACATGCTTCTGTGAGGAGTATCATAATGAAGGGAAGAAACATTAACTTTGTGTCAGAGTGTAGTCCTGAGTTTTCATGTCTGGGATGTTTTGATCTTAGAAGGGTTCTTTCCCAGGTGTTCTGGTAAACAGAAGAACAATGTTTTTAAATATACAGATCTTTACATTCTTCCTTATAGGAGGGACTTCCTTCTGATGTCCCTCTGGGATGACCAATTGATTGAAAAGTTTACCTTTGTGTTACCAATCAAATTGGCCTCTGACATTCTGTATAAAAAAGAGCTCATCACACAATAAAAAGAGAACCCACTGACCACTTTCTAAAGGAGCCTGCGTCTCTTCTGTTCGTGTCCGTTGCGACATCAGAGAGATTCAATTTTAAATTCTTTATCAGAGACAACATAACTTAAAGATTATTTTTGTCTTCCATACTTACACTTCCCAGTGTAGCCTCATCTGCATACATATCTCACCCAAATTAAATAAAGTTTCAGTACGGTAAAGGTCATGACATTCACTCTGAATATGAACATATTCATTCAGTTATGCATCCTTGGGTTTTGTAACATGCAGAATCCATACATGTTGCAATAAAACATCAGCATTTTCAAAAGTCTGCAGAGCACAGATCCGCTTTTTGTGGACTTCACAAAATTCTAGCAGGTTTTGCTACCTAGGAATTCAGTGGTTTCAGAAAAAAATGTGAAAATCAGACCCCAGAGGACACACATGGCCTTCATTTAAACTAGAACTTTGATTAGCTCTATCTTGGGTATGTTAAACTCCTCTGTAATGCACAAAAGCAATCTTGTAATGGGGTGAAAAAGGAGATCTTCTTCCTAATGCTAGTCCACTGGCAAATTAATACATCAAATAATATGCTCTTATCTTGAATCACTGGACTGCTTTTATCAAAGCTTTTCATATGGCAAAGAAAGTGTTTGTTCCATAGCTACAAACCAAACTCTCTTAGTCTTCCCTTCTCTTTGAACTTCAGTTTTCTTAAGACTTGGAACATCGTGATACAGAGAGCAGCATTCAAAGCTAGGTATTTCAAGACACATCCAGAGGTGTATTAGAAGCCACACAAAGGGATTTTCTTTGGTGTAGTTTTCAAATATATGTAACCTTCTTGCTTGACCTCTGGATCCACTCCCAGTCTGCATTTCAAGAAAAAGAATCTACCCACATACAGTTATCTCCAGTAAGATCAAAGCTGTCATTGTATTCTGACACCTGTGAGAAAGAAATGGACATATAAAAAAAAAAAAAAAGTGGAGGAAATTGTGAAAAAATTTGAATGAGTTCACGTTTATGAAAGACAAGAACCCACGGATCTTGGAAGTGAAGACTTTCAGAATAGCTGCAGAATGTTTCTTTATTTGTTAGCTTCACCAAGTTAATTAAACAGACTTGCAAATATAAAGAAAAATAGATTTTCTAGATCCCTACAAATACAGCTCTACAAATGCTTTGCCATGAAAGTTAATAAGGTTCTAACTTTAGACTGGGGTTGCTGTCTGCTGCCTAAAAGAAGCCACTGCAAAGGATGTTGTTATTTCATTCTACCTTTGCAGCCCCTCATCAGAGTGTGGAGTCTGTCCCAGTTTCCACTTTTTTTCTGTCAAAGGTGAAAGTTGTCATAGATTTATCCCAGCTCCAGGAGATACTTCCTGAAGGACTGAAGAGTAGGTATCTGCAGATTGAGAAAGGCAGCTCTGTTTGTCTGCTCGCATTTCCTGTTGTCCTGTGTGAAAGCACCAGGATGGCTTTGCAGAGCTTGTCCTTCCTCCATGTGGATGGATTGTCAGCAAAAGGCACAGCAGAGTTGAGGTGTGCGTTTTGCTGCGTTGCTCCCTTGCCTCAGCGCAACCAGCCTCAGCAGAACCCTTGGCTTTCAGCCAGCTGGGATGTGCCAGAACGGGCTGGAACTAAAGCTCTGAATGCCCTACAAGGGAAACGTGTCCCAGTTTTTGACAGCACCACAAGGTTATCGCCTCCGCATCAAATAATTCAGCATGGTGCTGAGGAGTGTTGTGTGCGGAACATCCTTGTTCTGCAAGGAAACTACCTCACTGTTCCTGTGTTCAACACAAGGGGTTAAAATGTGTCTGTGACCCTAGCCACAGGGAAGGGAAGGACTGTAGATCGACTGTAGATCAGGCTTCTCTCCTGATCCCCACTGTGCCCTCACAAGGGACCTTCTCCTCTCCCCCTCCCCGCACTCACCTTTGGAGGCTGGAATTAAGCCACTTGGCCAACAGAAGCTCCTCTCATCTTTCAGAAAGGGGTGCCTCTCTGATGTGGGACTCTTTGTTGTCTGTTCAAGCTCTCAGGGTCATGCTTAGGAATAGCTACAGCTGCAAAGAGATACAGAATGTCCATGAAACCTCTCACTTTTAGGCGACCAGTTGCTTTGGTACATAGAGTAGAAAATAAGTAGAAAAGGCTTGAGTTAGGAACGCCTCTGATGTTTTGTAACTGCAGCGAGGAACTGGGTTATATTTATATGTTAATGGTTGGTCTTGAATTTTTCTGCCTTTACATTCTACCATAACCCAGTTAAATATTTAATAGAAGAGTGGAAAGTCTATTCACGGCAGTTTCACAAGTAAATTCTTTTGTTCTCTCTTCCCAACTTACCTTTTAAAGTCCCCTATTCAAATTATCACCCTACCTCAAACAGCAGCACAGTGTTTTGCCATTATGCTTAGAATGTCAGAAGTTCCATTTTCAATGGCAAGTGGAATTATGCTCATTTCTAATGGTACAGTACCATGAGAAATGGTACAAGTGAGTCTTAAAATAAGTTCTGCTTTTTCATGCATGAAATTATGTATCAGTTCACCTCTGCATGCACGATTTCCATCATTCTACAGTCATGGGCATCTAGTCCAGAATGAACTTTGCACTAATCCCAATAACAATTTTCATTGTTAAAGGTTCTAGCCCAGTGAATTTCAAGGCTTTGAATTTGTGTTACATATTAAGGTATAAGCAAGATACTTCTGACTAAGAATGTCTTTGCTGGAGTAAATATCAAGTGTTTCAGGCATACAGTTCTGACCATTAGTGTTTTTCATTGACCAGATAAACAATTGCTGGATTGTGTCAGGTGTTTTGGTTATTAAAGGACTTTCTGTCAGGTTTCAGCAAAGAATAAAAGAGACACCTTTCTAGTTTTGTTAAGTGTTACTGGGTACTAGTAACTGAATGAAATTTGGGGTTTGAGTCAGGGAGATATATGACAGATTTGTTATGTGATAAGTTTAGGAAAGCCCCACAGCTAATTCTATGACTTTCAACTTAAGGACCAGAGCTTAGTTGTTGATTGTTCCAGAAGTTTGCCTGAACTATGATTTAAAAGTTTTATTGCATCAAAATCCCAGAGGTGCGGTTCTTGCGATTGTGAAGAAATGTGCACATTTTGTCATGATGTCCTGCACAGGCAGACATCTGGGCCTGAATCCAGATCCTTTCAGATCATGCCCTCAATTTGGTGTTCTCATCACTGCCTCTGCATCATTGCTGCTGACAAACCATTTAACCTAGCAAGGGTATTGTGCATCTCTGGTGCCATACCCCTTTTGAAGCATCTATGTATCACCAGTGCCACAGAGCACCCGTAAAAAGTGAACACAGCAGGTTGTGGGTCACTTATGGGGCAGAGCACAGTGGTCCTGCTTCACAGTTCCAGTCACCTCAGCATTATCCATCGCTTACATGATCATGGTCAGGGTGCAAACTCAGGAGCTGCTTAAAAAGAACACCAGTCCACAAAGCAAAACCTTGGCCATGTTGAAACAAGTGCTAGAACTCACATCAATTTTAGGCTGCTCCCCAGAATTAAGGGGTTGAATTCCTCCTGGGCTGAAGTGGTCAAATTGCACCATGAAGGCATCTCCTCCTAAAGAAAATGAAAGATGTCAGAGAGCTTTGTGACAGTCACTCGAAAACAAGTAACAATTTTGATTACTGATATACAAAAAAAGAATATTCCACCAGGGATAACAGCTTGTTACTTGCTTTGCTCTCGGGATGCAAGGGAGAAAGGAGGAGAAAGTGCGTACTTACAGCCAAGTTGGCTGCTACAGTCCAGCAGCACAGTCAATCAAATTGTTTCATCCTTCCAAGTCTTTCTGTAAAATCACTGATTTATCTTGCTGCCATGCAATTGTCCCCTGTTGACAATTCCAATTTTGTCAAGAGATGACAGAGATTTTGCAGAAAACCCGCAAGCTACTCTTACCAGTGGCAAACAGTAGGAGAGCAAAGTAAGATTTCCTCCTTTTCATTGATGCCTAAAAATAGTCCATGCTAACCTTAACAGCCTTGAAGATGTAGGGAACCTTTTTTTTAAAAAAAAGAATCCATTATTTTTAGAACTACATTGACTCAGCAGAAGTAGATGTGTGTGTTTTAGGTCATGATAGGTTGACAATCAAGCCCTGCTGTGAATGCTTAGCTCTTCAATTCTGGCTGTAAGTTTTACTTTTATTTTAACTTCAGTGTATTGGCACAAGTCTTGATATCATGGCCAGAAAGTATACTGCTTAGTTACTGTATATATTTAAAAAGAAAAGTCTTATTTACAGTTTTTTCAATTCAGTTCTCTGTTTCTTCGATTTTCCCCCATGTATATGAGAAAGCACATTTAATTTATGTCTAAGAATGGGTTGCTTAATAACAAATTTTGTAGCTCTCTGTTGTGCTAAGCAGAATTAGTCACAGGAGCCATTATATGGACTTCAGTGGTATTACTCCAATATGCAAGTGCTATCCAAGCACGATTTGAGCTGCTTTGAGACATGTAAGAGGTTTCTTAGGAAAGCTGAGTCCTTTGCTCTTGCAGACAGGAGGATTTCTTTCAATATGATATTAGTATGCATGCATCCAATTAGAAATTAATGGGAAATACAGATTTATGTAGCAGGAGGAGATAACTAGGATGCTTGCCATTACTGATGCAAAAAGAAAAATAGTTGTCTCCGTGTGTATAGATGCTATAAATTGGGAATACATCATCTTTTAGTTTGCTCTGTAGTCCTACAAGAGTTTTTTTACTAATACAGCTCATAGGATCTTCACTGGAAATGTAAATTTCTGCAGAAGATGCAGATCTCTGTATTTCCAGGTTAATTTTAATTTTTCATGAGATTCTAGGCAGATATAAAAGGTATTACCAAAAAAAGTAGTTTAATACATATGCCATACTGACAAATGTTTAAGTGAAACAAGGTTGTACAGCAACATAAAAGATATTAGCTACTAATCAAGTTATTTTCCTGCTGTTACCGGTCTTAAGAAATTCAGAAAATACCATAGAGAAGTATGAGTTTGAAAAGAAAGAAAAAGAGCAGATTTCCACTATTTATGCATATTTTGGGGTTTGGCAGAAAGGAATATTAAACTATGTATGTTTGACAGCATCATTTGATCACCTGAGATTCTGTCTGCTCTGCTCTTAATCCTGTGCTATTTCAGGATCTTTAACCACCAATTTCTAAAGATAATAATCCAGCCCTCTGCAGTGAGTTGTGTTCTTCTCTTCAAGAGCCACACTGGAGTTACTGGTCTTTCAATAGAAACTGGCTTAACCTAGCAGGTGGTTAGATCTTGTTGAATTTTCTTTTAAAAGAGTTAGGCTGCTCTTTTGGTTGGTTTCAGTGTAATGCTTAGATGTCATTCTTCTATTTGGGTCTTTTGAGGGTGGCCTTACTTCAGTGATGATAAAAATTATCCCTGCTTAGAAATCTCACCTCTGGCAAAGCTTCAGTTAGCATCATGAAAAAGAGCTTTCCTGTACAGGCTGTTCACTTTTGCTCACTGATCTGGCAGTCCTCTGTCTCCCCCAGTGCTTTGCTTTAATATGGCTTGTCTTGCCACAGGGTGAATAGGAGAGGACATCACTAATATTTCATGCAAATATCACCACAGTCTGGCTACAACACCTCCAGTGCAGGTATCCTACTCTAAATGTTCTGGATTGCTATTAGGAGAACGAGAAGGGGAGCCAATTCTCAGGTGTGTTGCTCTGCAACCTCTTCCTCAACCAGAAGCTGCTAATGAGCCTTCAGAATTAGATGGCTCCCTTTTAAAATACTGAATCATGGCACCTTACATTCTTTTCTAGTTTATTTTCAAGAATCAGTCCTAAGATAAAGGACTCCAGAAGCAAAAGTTACAGGATGATGCTCTAAAGCCAGTGGTCCTGTGTCTGGTAGTGCAAGGATCAGGAGTCAGCCTGAAGATGTTTACAGATGCAATCTAGTAGTTTTCCATTGATATCAGGAGACAGATTTGCTTCAACTTGTAACTGGAGAGGTGTAATGAATTCTCTGTTGATCAAACTGATCAGTTAGAAGCTAGACTCCCAGCATGTTACAGGAACAAGGTGCAGACATATGTGACACTGGCTTGCAAGTTTCCTATTCCATACAGGCTGATTTGGTACATCTCCTCTGGAAATCTTTAATATACTTACCTAAAACTAGGAAAGCTAGTAAAAAGATTTTTTTCTAAAACTCTGGAAAAGTGTAGTAAAGTTTTTCTGAGTTTTACCAGAGCAGAATAACAGCCAGAAAGTACTCAGAAAAATCCAAGGGAGGAAAGAAGGGTGTAGGTCCTTGCAGCCTTTGAGGGCAAAGAAGAGTGAATAGTGGGGAAAGGCAGAACTGTAAGACAAGATTTGTTCAAGCTGGCAGTGTGTGTTGTGAAGTATGGCATTCATGCCATATCCACAGTGGAAACACCAACCTTGAGCAAGAAAATATTATTTGTGTTTGGCAGGCAACCTATCTCTGAGAAGTAGGAAAGGAGAAAGCCCTGTCTCATGGCATGGTTGATGACTACATCAAACTGACACAATCTGCTTCAGTCCACCACAGATTTGTTGTACCCTCTTGAACCAAGCAAGGGAACCTTCCTCTTGCTCCTTGGCTTTCTGCCTCTGTCACCCTTGAGCAGTAGCATTGTCCTTACTTAATGGGATATTGCAGTCATAAAGTGTACTGAAGATTCAATGCTGTGGTTCAGAGGAGGCAAAAATAGACTTGAGCCTTTAGGGTTAATATTTCCCTGCAAACGAGCTGCAATAAAGTTTACAGGTAGAAACCCATTTTATTAGCCAAGGACACTTGTAGTTAAGATACCGCAATTCTAGTTTCTTACAGGAGAAGTGAAATTTCCTTTAACGCAAGTGGTTTTGTGGAGAAGCAGGAGTAATCAGCACTGTGTGCTAACCCTGAAATTTTCTTGTGTTCTGTCAACTTATTTCTGGCTCACTGCATCCAAATGAAGGCTGTCTTTCTTCAAAACTCCATTTTATCACTGTTTGAGCCAAATTTGGGTCTGAAAGAGCTAAAATTTGGGTAAGCATACTATATAACCTGTGTGAAAATAAATGATAGTCCATATCTGGGCACTGTCAAGGTTTAAACTAGACCATTGATGCCAGTTGTTTGTTGAGAAGTGTCAGATCCAGTAAAAGTTCTAGGTCGTGGGCTGCTTCACTGTTACATGGTCAGTGAGCCCCCAGTGTCTCCTCCTGCTGCTCCTCTCCTTCCTCAGAGACATATGCAGGCCTGCTGTGTGATGGGAAGAAGTGTAAGTTGGCTTATGACTGAGAAAGGAATGAGGGAACCCTCAAGGAAAGGAGGGAGAGGGAAGAAGAGAGAACAGGCCGTATTGTTTTGGAGACCATAGGTAGGTCACCTTCAAATGAGTATCTATTACAGAGGTATTTTCCATCTTGTTTCTACAAGTGCTGGGATTGGAAAAAGTATTTGAGTAACTTCTGTATCATTTGTATTTTCCAGTGTTTGCATTTAGATTGGGATGCTTTAGTTCATCAGAACAGATGAAAGACAATGTGGCATATTCACCATGCTGATCAAAACCCAGTCATCTTAAAGGAAGATGGGAAGTATAAATAGCTACCAAAAATATGTCCCTGATCTCAAAAAATGCTGAGTCCTAGAATGTTTCTGCCATTAATGCTTTGTCACTCCACCTTTTTTTTCTATTTTTAGCTTGGTAGTGGCAGCCCATACAATTATGAGCTACTGCACAGTTTTACACCTAAGGTACACAGTCACATTTAGAATCTGACAGTGTTCTCCTTTTGGAATAGGAACACTGCTTGCAGCCCACAACTGAAACAATTAACTTCATTTTTAAAAAAAAATAATTGTTCTGTGTCCTACAGATACATTTTAAGATTAGTTAAAAGGAAGCAAAAAAAAAAAATTCAAGTAGACAGGTAAACAGGCCTCAGTACTTCACCAGATCATAGGGTTTTGAGAATATAAATTCTTTAAATTAAAGGCCATTTGAGAATATATAATAGAAGAAAGGGCTCTGACAACAGCAGATGGGGCAGAATAGAAATGGTGATGTTACTATATGTACCTGCTTGCACTAAAAACAGCAGCTGTAAGGAGGAATTTGAACTAAACTCTACGAACATGTATTCTTATAGCTCTTATTAATGAGTTGTTCTTTTCCTCTCCCGGTTTCTCTTGACCCTTTTCTGAGGGTTAAATTAATCCCTTGTGCAGCTCAGCTGAGGATAATGAAGTTGTCCCAGGGTACAAATGTAGCCTTTGGGTTTGACCTACAGAAGGCTGAGCCTCTATTCCTCACTATGTTTTCAGGCAGTTTTATTTATGTTGGATTAATTAAAAACACCCTCTCCATTCCCCAGGCTTATCTGCTCTCCTGTGCAAAGTTAAGGAGGTTCCAGTGTCTGGCCTCTCTCAGTACATCCATGCTGATGCAGAGACAGTAGAAAACTCTGCTAATGAGGGGATCTTAATGACCCTGGTCATGTTTGTGAGCAAAAAGGCTCATGTTCTGATAGAACTGGCATGGGCAGGGCTTATGATGTGAGTTCAAACCAGTTTGGACTCATTTTTGGAGTCATAGGTGGGGCTCACATTCAGCCACTAAGGCAGAGCCTTTTTTTTTTGCTGTAGGTGAATGCAAGATATTAAATCATATGGTCATCTGTAATTTGATACAGGGTAGGCAGACTAAAATGCCTGTTCTAGTTCCTATGTATTATCCAAATGAAGGCTGTCTTTCTTCAAAACTCCATTTTATCACTGTTTGAGCCAAATTTGGGTCTGAAAGAGCTAAAATTTGGGTAAGCATACTATATAACCTGTGTGAAAATAAATGATAGTCCATATCTGGGCACTGTCAAGGTTTAAACTAGACCATTGATGCCAGTTGTTTGTTGAGAAGTGTCAGATCCAGTAAAAGTTCTAGGTCGTGGGCTGCTTCACTGTTACATGGTCAGTGAGCCCCCAGTGTCTCCTCCTGCTGCTCCTCTCCTTCCTCAGAGACATATGCAGGCCTGCTGTGTGATGGGAAGAAGTGTAAGTTGGCTTATGACTGAGAAAGGAATGAGGGAACCCTCAAGGAAAGGAGGGAGAGGGAAGAAGAGAGAACAGGCCGTATTGTTTTGGAGACCATAGGTAGGTCACCTTCAAATGAGTATCTATTACAGAGGTATTTTCCATCTTGTTTCTACAAGTGCTGGGATTGGAAAAAGTATTTGAGTAACTTCTGTATCATTTGTATTTTCCAGTGTTTGCATTTAGATTGGGATGCTTTAGTTCATCAGAACAGATGAAAGACAATGTGGCATATTCACCATGCTGATCAAAACCCAGTCATCTTAAAGGAAGATGGGAAGTATAAATAGCTACCAAAAATATGTCCCTGATCTCAAAAAATGCTGAGTCCTAGAATGTTTCTGCCATTAATGCTTTGTCACTCCACCTTTTTTTTCTATTTTTAGCTTGGTAGTGGCAGCCCATACAATTATGAGCTACTGCACAGTTTTACACCTAAGGTACACAGTCACATTTAGAATCTGACAGTGTTCTCCTTTTGGAATAGGAACACTGCTTGCAGCCCACAACTGAAACAATTAACTTCATTTTTAAAAAAAAATAATTGTTCTGTGTCCTACAGATACATTTTAAGATTAGTTAAAAGGAAGCAAAAAAAAAAAATTCAAGTAGACAGGTAAACAGGCCTCAGTACTTCACCAGATCATAGGGTTTTGAGAATATAAATTCTTTAAATTAAAGGCCATTTGAGAATATATAATAGAAGAAAGGGCTCTGACAACAGCAGATGGGGCAGAATAGAAATGGTGATGTTACTATATGTACCTGCTTGCACTAAAAACAGCAGCTGTAAGGAGGAATTTGAACTAAACTCTACGAACATGTATTCTTATAGCTCTTATTAATGAGTTGTTCTTTTCCTCTCCCGGTTTCTCTTGACCCTTTTCTGAGGGTTAAATTAATCCCTTGTGCAGCTCAGCTGAGGATAATGAAGTTGTCCCAGGGTACAAATGTAGCCTTTGGGTTTGACCTACAGAAGGCTGAGCCTCTATTCCTCACTATGTTTTCAGGCAGTTTTATTTATGTTGGATTAATTAAAAACACCCTCTCCATTCCCCAGGCTTATCTGCTCTCCTGTGCAAAGTTAAGGAGGTTCCAGTGTCTGGCCTCTCTCAGTACATCCATGCTGATGCAGAGACAGTAGAAAACTCTGCTAATGAGGGGATCTTAATGACCCTGGTCATGTTTGTGAGCAAAAAGGCTCATGTTCTGATAGAACTGGCATGGGCAGGGCTTATGATGTGAGTTCAAACCAGTTTGGACTCATTTTTGGAGTCATAGGTGGGGCTCACATTCAGCCACTAAGGCAGAGCCTTTTTTTTTTGCTGTAGGTGAATGCAAGATATTAAATCATATGGTCATCTGTAATTTGATACAGGGTAGGCAGACTAAAATGCCTGTTCTAGTTCCTATGTATTATCATATTTAAAAGGTCTCAGAACTGATTATCTTCTATTTTAAATACATCAGTCTCCACATATAGTACCAGTTTGGGGTCCGAAACCTGGCTTTTTAATCCCGTGTGAGAGACAGACTGAAATCTGGTCCAAAGCCACACCGTTATTCTGAGAGTTTTGACTGCAGTAAATTTCCTCTCTTTCTCTCTCCTTCCTTCCTTCCTTCCTTCCTTCCTTCCTTCCTTCCTTCCTTCCTTCCTTCCTTCCTTCCTTCCTTCCTTCCTT
>VZUI01097259.1:0-17347 GCA_013401135.1 Cettia cetti
TTCCTAGTAAAGAACTGCTATTCCTATTCCCAAATCTTTGCCTGAAAGCCCTTAATTGCAAAATTATAGTAATTTGGAGGGAAGGGGAGTTACATTCTCCATTCCAGGGAAAACTCCAGTTTCCCCTGGCAGATACCTGTCTCTAAACCAGGACACATGTTCATTCCCATCTGTTCTGCTTCTCACTTGCAGTAATTGCTCCATACCAAAAGCTAAAGTTGTGTCTTTAACTGGGTATTCTCTGTTTCCTGCTTTCATTTGGCCTTGGATCTATGTGAGGCATGCATGAATTGAAAGCATCAAGACCACCTTATGCCCAAAATGCACAATGAAATATTTAGATAAGATTTCTGCAAAATATGTCAGAATACTAAAAAAAAAACAACCCACCACCACTAACAAAAAAAAACCAAAAAAAACCAAAAAAAACCACCACAGATGAAAACCTCACACCAACAAAAAACACAGAAAAAAAGATGACATAGGATTTTTAACATAAATAAATTTCCAAACTTCCAGAGCAGGAACATTTTTAGCGTATGAGGGAGAAACAATTTAATTTTTCGTACTATCTATACTCACGGAAAACGAATACACTTTCAGTCCAGACCAGCCCTTTTAGTAAGTTTAAAAAAATGATGCATTGAAATCTCAGAGTTTGTTCTCTTACACCAAATTTTTCTTTCCTTATTATTCCTTAAACTATATGCTGGATTTTTGAAATCTCAAACAGAAAAAAAAGAAATTAAGAATATTTTATGTGCTTGTGGATAACACTATCTAAAGACACTCTCACCATGAGAGTTAGATTTTAGTAGCAGCGTTGAAGAGGAGACTAGTGCTGGTGGTCAACCACACCTATGAAAAATTGATCATAGCAGAATGCAATTACTTTAAGTTCAATAGTCTGGAAAATCACAATAAATCATATAAATATATATATTCTGATACTGACATGAAATACATGTAGTGCTGCTGATGCTGGTGGTTGGAGCATATATTATCATCACATTGTATGCAGAATTCAGTTAATTGCTCCTTGTTGTGTTATGAAAATCAAAACTCTGAATTTATGAATAATGACCACACCCCATCTTTTCAACACACCGTCCCTACTGCTGTAGCTGGAGCCTTGTGTTAACACATTCTGCCACTAGAGGATAGTGTTGCCATATGACTGATAGTGTTGTCATATGCCATATGACTTGTGCCATGTGCACAAGTTACGTACAACGAGTACATGAAATTACTGAAATTACTGAAATTACTGAAAAGTTAAAGTTGCTTATTTTCTAAAGCCGGGGAAAAAATATTATATTTCAAAAAAGGATTTTTTTCCCCCGAAAACCCCTGAAGCCTTTTTTAAAATAAAAATTAGAGAGCAAAAGCACATGGCATGATTGTTTATTCGTTCATTCTTAATAAATTTAATATGTAATCTTAGTAATCTTTAATATGTTATTTGTTTTCAAGTAAACGACCTCAATGCACCTCAGGCTGAGTGTGCTACCTGGGAATGTCTTGGGAGCACACAGCCTTGATGCAGAGGTCTGACATAAAGCAGGTAACTGAATTTTTTTGTAGTGGTACTTGATACGTGTGAGTTACAGGTATCAGACTTGAAAACTGACTGACAATGTTCTGAGGACTAGGAGCCAGATGAGGCAAGGCTCGGGAATAATCACTTATGGAAGCAGCAGGGAACCAGAAACTCATTCCTCTAATATATTACTTACACCTTCACTTCAGCAAAGCAGAACTAAATAAGTTGCAGATTTCCATTAAAATGTGCAGATCACAGGAGAAAAACCTATGCAAGTTTCAGGAATATGCTGTATTAAATAAAAATCCATTATGAATTGCTGCCATCAGGAATAAGAAAGGGAAGGAGGAGATACTGTCCGTCATCCTCCACAGTTCTGTCTGACGCACTACATCTATAAATTTCTCCGTGTTCAAAATAAGAATTCTAATTTCTGGGAGAAAAAAATCAAAATCTAACTTCAGTCTGGTTATGATATAGGGAGTATTCTTCCATGAAGAGGGCCAGGATACATTTTACATACTTGCTTTCAGCAGTGAGAATCTACAGTGGAACACAGTCAACTCATTTAGACCTATGATGACCTTATGACATTATTTCACACACTGAACACCACACTCTTCAGAAACAGAGAGCATTTTTTCTTGACGTTTATTTTTACATTTTACAATTGTAAAAGCTTTTTAAACAATTTACATTACTAACATGACAATACCTGAAGTAAGGAGTCTATTTACTGAGTTATTTTGTATTGCTTCAAATCAAAAAGTCCATAGGGTTAACAATTGTTAGCATTTAGAGAAGAAAAACAACAGTACATGTGGCTTAGAAAATGCAACTTAAGAGAGAGATGAATCTGAGAGTGCAGAACTTTAATTCTCTTTATACATGAAAAAGGTAGTTATAAAAATATTATCATTTATTGCTCAATGTATTAATTAGAAGGAGGACTGGAAGAAGTACAGGAAATATTAATTAAATAGTACATTGAAAATAATTAAAATATATATAATGAAAATTCTGCCAAGCAGTAGATTCACTAAGAAGGCTGTAGAGCCTTCTTTACCAAAGGTTTTCAGTAAATTTAAAGGTCTTGTCATATATTATTCAGGAGAAAAAAACTGACAAGTGTAATAGGTTATCATGGATTGTCTCTTCAGGCATATTCCACCTTTCCTTCATATTTGTAATTCTTGTATGACCCTAAACTGTTGCAAGACAAAAATCTCTAGTCATTTGCAATCTCAGAAAAATTGATACAAACTCGGAAAATGGGTCCATTCATGCTATTAGCAATAGTAATACAACATTTTTAGGAAAAGGTATCTGAATTAGGTGTATAGAAAAGCTATTAATATTTAAGAAAAATCCATTCCCATTCTTGATGGGGTTCTTTCAGTTGTAAGCACATACTTAGCACAATTTCTCCATGCCCTTGTACAAAAATGACCATATAAATAATTCTCTCCTCTTTTCTTAGCTATCAGTTTATCAATAATATTGAGCAACACCCAATCTTGGAAACTCTACTAACAATATCTGAAAGTTTTCAGTACTGAAACCAGTCGCTAGAAAAAGTAAATAGTAGTTATTAAAACTAAAAGAACCCAAATGCTTCAGCTTTGTCTTACCACAACTGAAGCATACTTCCTTCAAACAGAGTTATTTAAATTCAGTTAGGAACATAATTATATTAGGTCACCTTAATTTTAAATGAAGAGAATTTGAGTAATTTTGAACCCAGCAAAGTCCAAAAACATTTAAAAGGGTTTTTTTTTCTGTTAATTGCTTTATTATCAATCATATTTCTATAGATATAATCACCCTACTGTGCTTGTTTTCATAAATGTATTTTACTCACATTTTAGCAAACTTTTGTATTAACATGTTAATAATCAAGTTTTACACTTTACTGTTTGAGATGATATTTAAGCAATAAAATTTTGTGTGATATCTCTGCATTCTAAAGAAATCCAACAAATCTTATCAGATCTTCTATACTATGAACTGCTTCATTCAGATAAGAGTTTAGAGGTTTTGGCTATGACTGCTGAAACTGGTTACAAGTTGCAGTTCTCATTCTCTTACAAATTAGTTTCTTTTTCCTTGAAACATTTGAAACAGATATTTAATTGCATACAATGTCAGAACATGTGCCGGGGTAGCTCAATTAAATCATTGTTATTACTATTACATAATGTTATTATATCTACAACAATGTATTTGGCTGTAGGTAAAAGTGTTCAGGCACATACAATTTTTCTTTTAAATGTGCATGATTAAGCAAATGTGAGTAGATAACTGCTGGCAAATGATCTTTACAGAAAAGGCCAAGAGCTTTCATAAAAGAAGTCCAAATACATTGTCAACAGAGATACTAAACTCTGATCTATGAAGAATTTCAATCAGCATTAAGTGGGTTTTGTGGGCAAAGAGACCTGAAACTGAATTTCAGGTTCTGGACCATGACCACTCACACATTACCCAGGGACATCAGTATAATTATTCTTCAAATTTAATCACTAAGTCACAGAGATATTCAGGAAATATTTTCTCTCATGTTACCCCTTTCAATCTCCTGGCTTTTGTGATATGTTTATGAAACATTCTCCAATTGCCAGTGACTGTGAAGGTCCTATATTTTTAATGTCACAATTGCAACAGACTTTTGTAATTCAGACACTTTTTGCATAACCTAAATAATAAAAACAAGAATGTTTCATATCCCACTTTAATACCCATCTCATCTTTAATATAAGAGCTATATCTGAAGGTGAGTTTGACTTTGGGAGTTTACTCATAGCACTGAGTCAACCAAGGCTGTGAACCATACCCTGCTGAATGAGCTATAGTGGTCAGTGGTACAGCAGATGTAGCAATACCGATACTAGCAAAAACGAGACACAATTTTTCCCACTTGAAGAATAACAATAAATATGACTGCAAGAAAATCCCTATCTAAACTAGTTTAAGACTCATCTGTACCTGTAGATAAACAGGCAAACCTCTTTAGAGTTTCTTACAGAAGGATGAATACCAGGAACAGAAAAGGCCTTGATGCTGGTCCTTGCCCTGAAGGTCAAAACCAAAATGAGCCATCAGACCAGCACGGAGACCAGTCTGCAGCAAATCCTTAGAGATGCTGTAATTCATGCTGTCAGTTACCTACCAGGCTCTGGTTGCCATAGCTATAGCTCCTCTGTCCCTGTGTGCTGCAGTAATACAGTCTTGAAGCCACAAAGGCATAAAACCTACAGAGATCTGTAGCAGAGGTAAACAGCCAAGCCTTTGGTGGTTTTGGCCAGTCATAATATCTGATATGAAAATTAATTTTTAAAAAATAGGCTAAAAAGAACTTTTATTTTGCAAAAGTCTTGGATCAAAGATGAAACCTGCATGCCATTTTGTCCCAGGCACATAATTATTTTCCATATGTATACAAACCATCTTTTGTAAGGAAAAAAAAGATCAATACTTAGAAAAAAACAGCACTTCCAGTGACATTAAAAACTTAACAGCTAATACAGTCTTGTTTTGGCTGCAGGCTTTAATCTGACAACTTTTCAGGTCATATTGTTCAGCAATTTAAAAACTAAACAACTCCTCCAAATGATAAGACTGTAAATTATGGGTTTGAATGGCTTAAGTTCTAATGCAATAATTGTATTGTGCCTGGTGAAACTGTTAATTAAAAATGTTAAAGCACTGTTCAAAACAAATAAAATTCTCTAGATATTTCTGGCTATTTTTCTAGCACTGACTTTAACAGAGCTGCACCAATCTATGCCAGCATTCAGCTTAAGTCCAAAGCATTGCACTACTTGTTTCATAGCATTCAGTGATTTATATTATCAAGTACTAGATTAGTTGTTTTAGTTATAATAAACTCTTATACAAGTTACTCTTCTTTGTTCACACTCCCTCTTTTGGAAAACTATTTTGAAACAGTGACAAAACTTATTAATGCAGTATAGATTCTTATGAAAACAGTAAGCAAACTCATACTCGTGGATCAATTCTAATTTCATGTCATATGCTCTAATTCCTCTTATCCCCTAAAACAGAAAATACAAAAAAATCCTGCCATAGCTACTAAGGAGATGCTGGAGCTCAAAAGGTAAATAATGGCGATATAGCTCATGCTGGAAGAACTGACAGCAACATAAAAGCCAGAGCACAATCCACAAATACATTATTAATGATGTTATCTTCTCCAGTCAGCAGATGGCCACTGAACAGCTCAAGTGACTGGTAATAGGATACACAGCTTTTCATCTCCAAGTATCTGTGTCAGGTGTGTCTCAAGTGGGTTGTAACTGAAAGGTACTATTTGACAGGCATTCAATAGCAAAAATGTAATAGCCAGTCTCAGTTTAGAGACTGCTTTTCTTGTGCAATCTGGTTAACAAAGCTGCCACATTATTTTCAAACTCAGGGTTGAGTAGGCCAGGAGACTTGATTATCCTTCTAGGTCTAGAGGGTCAGCCCATCAAAACAATTTTGAAACCCAGGTGCAAGTGGGACAATGGACTCAGTGGTCAGTTTCCGTTAATATCTATCAGGTGTTTTTTTCAATTACTAGATTAACTTTTAGAAATACAAACAAACATGCAAAAAGACAACAAGAACAAAAAAACAACTTGAGATGAATGGGAAAAAAATCAGTGTAATGAGACAGACTACTGCTTTCACAAAATTTTTCATGAAGGAAATGACGCGTTCCTCTGCACACTCAAGGCACAAAAAGATTTCGTATGGATACAAACATGCAGTACAGATTCAAAACATCTGTACTACCAAAAAAAGAATTAGTAAATTGATAAAATCAAGTGATTGTACCTCCCTCCTGCAGGAAGCCTGGCATCTGCTATTCCCAACAACTCATCATGTTCAGCGGTCTCCATGAGCTTTGAATTTATCAGAGGGTTTTTTTATGTTTACTGAACAGAACCACACTGGCTTTCAGGGAATCCAACTGAAATTCAGGGGATTTCAATACAGACTCAAAGGCTGCCTCCATCATCTCGAATCTGATAGAAAAATTAGTCATAATGTAGAAGCCCTCTTCTTGTGAAAAGAAAATTAACATCAGGGTGTATTTTTAGTGAGCCTAGCAATGGACATCTCAAACATAATTAATCAGTCAATTTCAAATATAAGGCCAGTATCATATGAAAGGGTTTTTTATGAGAATATTTTTGAAAATGTATCAGGAATGAAAGGGAATTCAACCGGTAAAAGTGCTGCACACATCTAGCAGTAGGTGATAGCATTGTTGAGTCAGAATTCTTAAAAATACAACTTTGATACCTCCGTGACATCCATGGACATTATCTTCATGGTTTGTCTTCTTTCATGTCAGTACAGAACATGAAGACAAATGCTAAAAACTGCTCTCTGACAGGATTAAATCCCTTAGGTTAAAGGTGGCTGAACACATAATTTAAGTCTCTATCTCTGTATACCTATAAAAACCTATTACAATCATACCTCAGTAGAACAATTGAAATTCAGTTTGTATTTAAAGCTACTTGTTTACTGTTACTAGGAGCACAGTCCAGATTTCCTCCTTCCTTATTCTAGGCACTGTAGAGGCCAACTGCCATAAAGATAGACAAGAGAGATAAAAGATGTGAAAAAGAAACACAGAGATTAACTTGCCAAAATCACACTGCAAATTAATGGTGAAATAAGGAATAGAATCCAGATCATTCAAACCCCAGTCTGTTGCTGAGATCATAGAATATTCCTTCAGGCTTTTTCTAAGGCATTTCTATTAGCCATTGATGTTTACTGGTGGTAATTAATGTTAGACCATAAAAAGACCCTTTAAACACAAAGCATCTGAATTTACCATCTATCAAAATTCCACTTCCTCTGTAACATTTACAGAATACTCAAGAAGTTGACTAGGAGGCTCCTGAATGTTCATTCTGCACCAAATATATTCAAGGTTCACTCAAGCCTACATGAGCCTCTTGAGCCAGCTGATGCCTTCAACTGATGCCTGACCATCTTCTGCAGCCAACAGCATGCACAGGAATGCCAGGGGCAGCATCAGGGGGTGAACTTTATCCTTCAGGGCAAGCAACACTGACCTGCACACAGCTGAGAAGCATGGAAAAACACCATCAGAGCTTGAACACGGCATCATGGCAGTGACTAGCAAGCCTTTGCATCCCTTAGCTTATGTATACTTAATAAATTTTACTATTCAGTTGCTCAGCTTTTGGTCACTTTCCCCTCATTCTGGTTTCTAGGCCACATCTTATGCATATAGCTAATTTAGGATTTAATTGAATAATAACATATATGAAGCATACTGTTCGGGAAGTACATAGCAAAACTAGATCATCCTGTGAAAAGGACATTTGCCTACTAGTATTTCAATTATAGTGCTATAATGCTTCAGCCTTGAATTAAAATCCCTGGTCAGCTCCATAATACAAGTAAATAAAAAAATCTTTAAAGATTAGGCATTGATTCATCTAGTTCCTGACATTCTAGATAAATATTAAAATTTAATATTTATTTGCTTTGCTGTATTTAGCAGAACTAAAATTCAAATCCAAGTTTGTGCAGTCAGAAAATAATCTAATTAACTTGGCGTGATGAGTAGGATTTTTATATAAATGTATGTAAAGAAACCTTTTATTATATATCTTACATACTTTGTCACATTTCTGTGCGCATTTTATTTACCTTATTACCATTATCCTCTTTACATATATGAAAGAAGCTTTAAATGTAAAGTGCCCTGGGAATTATGAACAGGCACTTACCAATATGTTTCTTTTCTCTGCCAACAACAGGGATTTTTCATTTCAATTTATATTAAAAAGCAGATAACTTTAGTTCAAATGCCTGCTAATTCTTCCTTGAAAAAATAAAATTGGAGTACGTAAGGAAATCTGGGCATTTAGTCTATAAATTAGATAACACAAGACAGGCAAAGGGCTGCCCATAAAACTACCTTGGTAACCCAGTGAAAGGAAGAGAAGAACAGCTTTCACAGTTGGTTTTTGAGTCATCTTGTTACATGTATATGGAATACTTCCCTAAACAGCCAAGAAACATATGAACCAAGAGTCTTCAGATGAAGTTGAAAATAAATACATGAGAACAGCAATAAAAGCAAAAGCAGAGAATGTACAGCATGCTGGAGACGGGAACTGATTTGGGAAATTAAACTCTAGGAGAAGAGTTGTGGTTAATCAGCTGTGCTGACATTGATATATGCCATTTTCACAGCAAAAAAAACTGTGGGCAGGAAAAAAGGAGCATAAAGCTGAAAAAAAAAACCTCTGTGAAGGGAATGCATGAAGTATAAAGATTATGTGTCATGGTTCTGTGGAATGCATGCAGGCAAAAAATCTGTGTCAAAGGCCTTGTTTTATGACTTCTTAGTAATTGTCTACCCAATACTTCTAATAGACTTTCTGATGCTCAAAAGAAGTTCTAACATACCTAAGAACTGGTGATAAAATGTAAATACAACTCATATCTATGCAAAATTTCCAAAATAAATACTGAACATAAGATGCAAACAAATTTAATGTTGGGGCAAAGTCTGTACAGGCATACCAGATAGTCAGTACACAGCATGGTATAAATACAGATGGAAGAGAAATCTGCAGTTAAGTTGGTCTAACACTTCCTATTGTAAGATTTTGGTTTGAAATGCTTATAAGCATTGCCAATGTTTAATTGCTCTGTCTAAATTCTTTCAGAATATCTAATTTTTTTAAACCGTCAGTAAAAATGGAGCTGACACCTTCTAAAATGTGACTAAGCAAAAACACTCTGGTTTGATGAAATCGATTAATCCTTAATAATTCTTATATTGCAAAACTGAATTTAGAATTATGAATTCCTCAGTACAGACTGGACTGGAGCTCCTGGACTGATCCAGCTGGAGGGCTACAAAGGTGATTAAGGGACTGGAGTGTCTCTCATGAGGAAAGGGAAGAGGTAGCTGGGCCTGTTTAGCCTTGGGAAAAGAAAACTGAGAGGGGACCCCATCAATGTCTACAAAAGTCTGAAAGGAGGACGGCAGGTTGGAGTCAGGCTCTTCTCGGTGGTGCCGAGCAACAGGACAAGAGGCAACGAGCGGAAACCGATGCAGAGGAAGTTCCACCTGAACATGAGGAAGAAATTTACTGTGCAGTGACCATGCACTGCAACAGACTGTCCAGAGAAACTGTGGAGTTTCTCTCACTGGAGATACCCAAGACCCATCTGAATGCAATTCTGTGCAATGTGCTCTAGGATGATCCTGCTTGAGCAGGGAGGTTGGACCAGATGACCCACTGTGGCCCCTTCCAACCCAACCTATTCTACAATTCTGTGACTCGGGACTTTTACCAGCCAGTAGAATCTACAGCTCAATTAGAAGCCAAGGTTTCCATCACAACATGTAAGGAGATTTTGAGTGCACCTGGACTCTCAGTTTGAATTACTGCCTGTCTTGTTTCAAGATCCTCTTCATTAGCATTCACTCTGTGTATGTTTGATTATTCCTGGAATACTCTCTGAATCAAAATAACAAGGATTGCTCTTCTAGAAAATTCTAGAAGCCATTCAGTGACTAGATAGTTCTAAGAAATGGTTTGAGAACAAAATCTCCCTACGCTTGGTCCAATCCTCCATCATCCTTGCAAGCCTTTGCCTGGCATGACCCTGTAACATGTCTCTCCAATAACATGGTATAGTAGGAGATAAGTGGTGTGCTGCAAGCATTTCTCCTTCTATCTTAGGAAAACAAAAAAGAGCTTTGTTATTAAAGAACCTTTCAAAATTGTTCAGCTGTCTCATACGCAAAGACAGACTTTAAAGTGCCAAGAGGGAATCGGTCTAACAGAGGCCTCTAGACTAGCACAGCTTTTGAAGATAGGGAACCCTGACTGCAGTAACTACCCTGAACCAAAACAGACCTGGCAAGGCTGCTTCATGCTGAGGGGTTTTGGTGTAGACCCAGGCAATGATACTTAAACCTGAATTTTATCCTTCTTAAAGTACACAGTAAGAACTGTTCCGATCCCAGGATGTGCGCACAGCAGAGGAGCGACGTCTGTGTGATGCATGCAGAGAGGCTGTGGAAGGCCTGCAGAGCTCTGTAAGATCCCTGCAGAGCCTGCTCTGTGCAGCGGCAGGCAGCCTGCCCTAGGGGGAGCAAGCCAAAAGCGCTGCTGCTGGAAGCTACTCCTCACGTTCTGACAAGGAAGCACGGATTGCTCCTGAAAATCAGAAATCCAGCTTATGTATCATCTCAGAATATGGACATTTCTGAGCATATGCAGACACGGACCTTCATGAGTCCACAAACTCATGGTACTTGCAGGGTTAAGTCCTGAGTACGCCTTCTCAGTATGTCTTTCAACTCTTCCCACACTGAGATAAAAATATACAGCTGTATTAGCTATGACAAATCCTAAAAACGGCAGAAAAAAGGTATGAAGTGTTGAAGGAGAAATTCTTGTATGGCATCAACAGGAGGTACAATTAATTGGATCTCTTCGTTCATTCTATAAATACCAATTTAAATATGATAAAAATGAAAATGTAGGAGTTTTAGCTGCAGTCACCTTTATGTTACTAGTCTCACTCATCTGATACAAAATTAATCTTTCCTTCCTATCGAGTGGGAAGAAGGAATGCTAGTACATGTATGGGAACAATGTACTTAATGCAGCAGAAACCTGGAATGAACAAAGACTGCTATAAATTGCACCAAAACACACCATAAAAATACTCAATTTGGACATGAAAAAGAGATGAACGATCAAAAATAAATATGCCTCTTCTACCTCCTAAATGCTAGGCAAAGACAATAAATTTCAAACAGATTATTATATCTTTTTTTAAGTAACTCAACTCATTATAAAGAAAAAAAACAAAACCACAGAAATAGTGGAAATGTGAAAGCAGACATCCTAATTTATAAATGTCACAGACAGAATTGCACCTCTTTGAGGTGTTTCTCCTGAAAAGATTCAACTCCATGACATACAGCAAAGTCTTGCTTTTAAGATCTTTTTGTTTGCTTCTCTGAGGCAGAAGAACATCAAGCGATTTGTACAAAGTGTTTTAATGTTACTATTTTTGTAATTCCCATCTCTCTGGAATTTGGGTATCAGCACACAGATTCAGGCACTTCTCATAGGAATTGGCACTCTGGATAAGACAAATGGTTCATCCGGCTTAATAGCTTGTCTTTTACTTTGATCATCATCTGAATTCCCTCATGTAGGTCATTTTAATACTTACTGTGGTAACTGTGGCCACAAGCAGATAAAAATATTTTAACTACCATTAGATATTTTTGTGATTTACTTGTCCAGAATAGTTCTGAATCTTTGTATAGATGCCTGTCATGGTTTAACCCCAGCAGGCAGCTCAGCATCACACAGCTGCTCACTTACCCCCAATGGAATAGGGGTGCGATTCAAAAGGGTAAAAATGGGGAACTTCAAAGGCCGAGAAAAAGACAATTTAATAAATTAAATTGTCAATTTAAAGACAAACAATTAAAAGAAAATACACAAAGAAGAAATGATGGAAAAAAACTCCAAAACAATTGCTCACCACCAGCCAACAGATGCCCAGCCAGTCCCCAAGCAGTGTCAGCCCCAGCCAACCTCCACACACCTCCATCCAGTTTTACTGCTGAGCAAGACATCACACAGTGTGGAATATCCCTTGGGTCACCTGGGGTCACTGTCCCAGTTGTGTCCCCTCCCAATCTCTTGTGTACTCCCAGCCTCCTCATTGGTGGGGCAGTGTGAGAAGGAGAAAATGTCTTGAGGTTGTGTAATCACGGCTCAGCAATAACAAAAACATCCTTATGTTCTTAGCACTGTTTTCATCACAAATTCAAAGCACATTTGCCCCATAGAAGCTACTATGAAGAAATGTAACTCTGTCCCATTTAAAATCAGTACAATGCCTTAGCAACATTCTGCATGAGTTGTCCATTCTCATTGTTCATGTTTTTCATTTCTATTTTAAAATTAAGTTGGCCCAAACAGAAATCCAGTATCCACGTGTTAAGACAGACAATGGCTACCAACAACATCTAATGCCAGGCCTGTTTCCAGCCATATGTGACAACATTTCCAAGTGGTCCAGGACATCTATTTAAATTCTGGCCTGGGCACCCAGGCCCACCTGGCCCACTTTGTCAGAGCTGTATTTGTTTCCAGCCATGTCTCCTTCAAACGTGATTTATTAACTGAACTTCCTAGGTGGACCTCAGGCTTACCTGCAGGTGTACCATTCTCTCTGGCCCTGGTGGCCCTGTGTAATCAGCAGCCTTCTGTCCAGCCTGGCCTCCTTGGCTCTGATCTGTGTCATAGGAAGTCTTGTCTTCATTCTGGTCTTTGCCTCTTTCTCCTGTCACTTTTGAGTGGATTTTTTGGGTGGATGCCTGAATTCTTGCCTTGCCTTGTCTCAGACTGGTATTATCAGCATCCTGGCCCCACTGGGTGAATGCCCTGGTGAGAGAGGCAGGACATTTGCCGTAGCCATGCTCTGCACCCAGCTCTTTCTCTCTCATGGAGCATCTCCGGCTCCCCAATGCAAGACGAGCAAGCTGACTTCTGGTTGTGCCAATAAGCCTCTGGGAGCTTACTGAAAAGTGTTAACATGAGTTTCACTACTTACCTGAAGTAAAGAGAATCCTGAATTTTTTTAAAAAGGGAAAAATCTCCCAACAAACATTTTCCATAATGCAATAATTGCCCTAATACCTAATAATATTAACTACATTCAAATGAAGCCTTATCAATATTTTTTGAACTTAGAGGCAAGGAAGAGAGTGAAAAAGATTTAGAACAGACAAAACCCAGAGAATTCTGTATTTCAATGTAATAGTTCCACAGTCCTTAAAGCTAAGATTCGCATAGCATCATTAATCATACATGAACATTTTTTTCATTTTTTACTAGTCCAAATTTTACAAAAGCACAGAGTAATATTACAGCTAGAAGGCATCCAATATGACACTACTACACATACATATGATTAATTATGGTTCTGAACATGCATCTCTAGTTCTGTGTTAAGTGATGTCAATAATTGCCATTTGTAATTATGCGGTCACATATATGTGACCACATATATGTGGTCACTAAAATATCACTTTGTTTACATGCAGGAAGTTCTAAGTTTGACCTGTTATAATTACCTCAAAAGAGCCTGACTTTTACACAACTGTGAATAAATTGTTTTGCAACCTTTCCAATACCACATATTGTGACAGCAGGGCATCCAACACTAATGGATTTTAAATTAATTGGAGAGAATCAAAGCCTTACAATTTAGATTGAGAGCAGCACAAGAATTATTTGATGTGATTCAGAATGAATCCATGCTTGTAGAGAAAGTTCTTGAAAGATGTTTAATCTTTTTTGTGAAGTTGAATATATTGGTTTTGCACTTTTGAAGTTAGATTGCATAGAAGCAGAATCTATTGCAGGTACTGATTAAGTAGTTTGTTGCCTCAGTTAGTTCCTTCACACGTAATCTGCCAGTCCCACTATTCTTGCCAGAAAAGTTACCTCAAGTAGTGTTTTGGCCCATGCAAGAATGAGAAAAAAATCTGTTCCTATTTCAACCCATCTCTTCCAGCCTCTTTACTGCCATGGGTCCTTCAGGTTTCAGTTCTCTATATCTGACACCGTGTGCCAGACAACAAAGTCTGCATCAGTCAATGAAGAGATGTTTTGAGAAACGGCCTGACACAATTATGTATAATGCTGACAGTTCACTGGATGCTAAAACCTTGTCCACAAGTGCTGTTGCATAGTTTCAGCTGAGCCAAATCAACAGCAAAAGATCTCACTGTCTCCTGTCGCCACTGCTCAGTTAGTTTTCTGCCATTTTAACAAGCTGAACTGGCATACCACCCAATTAAACCAGAGACAGTGCATGGGAAGCAATAAAGTCATATAGCTGGGGATGGAAGATGTTATCCCTGTCACAGTGACAGTGATCTGTTCAGTAAACTCAGGCTAGAGCATGACTGCTCAACCACTGTAAAGAGATTAAAAAACAAGCAACAAAAACAAATGAAAAGCAATCAAACAGCCAAGAATATCCAATATAGCTGGAAAGGACTAATTGTGTAACTATTCCCCTCTCATTGGCACACAGGACACTTGGCCAAGTTTGAAGCTATTAAATATTATCCAGGTGTTTTACACAATACTTGACATTATTTGGTGACTTAAGTTTTGTAAATTTAGAGAATTTGATCAGTACAGTAAAAAGTGCACATTGAAAACAATGCTACATGCATTAGTTTTGACATTTTAATAAAAACAATGACCTAATCAGTGTGACTGTGTTCTTGTTTTTGAAAATATTTAGTTTGCATAAAAGGTTCCGAAATTAATGCAAATATTAATATAGTCATATTCACACTCAAATTACACCACCTTATTTACATAGTTATTTCTACTCCATAGCAGAATAATTAGGCCCACAGTGCCATACCATTGTAGTAAAAGAAAGATTTCATCACATAAGTCACTTATCTTAGTCTTATGTTTTATGAAGACACTAGAGCATACAGATGGAACTATTTTTCTTGTAAACCTCCTCCACCCACTGATTATTTCATATAATAGTGCAGGCCTTGAAAAACACAATTGCTTTCTGTTACTGGTGAATTAGACTCTGCAGCAAAGCGAGGTGAGGGGGAGTCAAGTTTTCACAAGAGTTTCTACATCTGTGGTCACAAACAAAACCTCATAAATGTTAACTGTGTCAGTGCCAACTTTTGAACCTGTATTCAGTTCAACATATTGATTCAAGGTTTCCCAACTAACTGCAAAAATAAGGACAGACAATTTTTGCTTCTCCTATTCAGAAGTACTTGAGTAAGAACGGTACTGACAGAGTTTTTCCACTATTTAGAAAAACTATGAGCACTAGCAGCACAAAAGAGGCCAAGAGCCAATGAGAAACTCATTAAGCTGCTTAAACTGATCTAAATCTAGGCTGTTGAGGTCACATCCCGCCCCCGCCACATATTTCCACCCCCTTCCTTCAGCCAATGCTAATGTTTACAGAAGCAGGTGGTGGTGTGCCAGTTCAAGGCAAATAAAAAACCAAAACACAAACAACAAACTCCAAACCAAAACTAACCCAACACATCACTTTGGGAGGACAGTTTTCAACCTGATCAATTCTATGAACAGGTTTAAACTTCACAGTACCAGCATCAGTGCAGGGGAGAGAGATAGGAGCACAACAGCTGGGAATTAAGAGTAGTTTAAGCTTCTACAAAACAGTAACCTAACTAAGAAGTGGAAGCTCTTGAGTTTATCCTTAGCTATTCAAACCCTTTCCCACACTAATCAAACTCCAGACTACAGATGGAGGCAGATTTCTTTCCTTTGCTGTCTCTTAGGATCTCAAAAATGCATGTTATTCTGTTGTTGAGAAATGTCATTTATTAGTAGCAACTCATTCATGACTGGCTCTTAGCAGAGGCACAATAGTGATAACTGTCCCTCATTGTTAAACTCTCAAACCAGAGAAGATGCGAGAAAGGATAAGAGGCAGGCATAATTTGTTTCCTAGCACTTAAGAAACAGGAAAAGAAGAGGACTGAAGTAAGAGGAAGCAGCTCTCCACAGTCACTAAATTTCTTTGCCTGGAAAAGGGATGTCTTTTTACCCATAGCAAAAGCAGTGTTCAAATATAATGGATACAAGCTGATACAAGTATCTAACATTAGATACTATCCCATCAGACAAGTGTTTATTAGAATTCCATATCCCAACAATGAGAGCATATCGGCTTGCTCATGCTGGATTTGATACTCACAGGCTGGGTACGGAATGAGACCAATTTCACTTTTCTGCTGTATTTATTAAGTCATATTTTTTCTTTCCTTTAGCAGTACAATACAATTAGAATTTAACAAGTATATCCAATCTAAATTTAAAATATTTTATGTCTTGATGCTATTATGAGTGCTAATGTCCTCTCCACTCTCTCCTCAGCTAACAGTAATTTGTGGCTTAATCTGACCATGGAAGAAATGTAGTTTGTAAATTTTCCAGATGAAATATTTGCACGTTTCTTCTTTTGTCTAAGACTGTCCTAAATTTTGAATTCTGGTTTTGGGAGACTAAAAAATTATTTGTTTGGAGAAAAATTATCTCTGGTACAGGTGGGCATCATGAAAACATGCGCAACTGAACTCAGGCTTTTAAGAACAATAAGATATTGTTTCAAAACTAGGCTGCAACTTCCCAAAGGTGAGCTCACCTTCCTCATCCGCGTACTGAAAGCGCATGTCGGAGTCCTCAAAATGATGATGGACACACTGGATTTGTACGAGAGGGCCAGCGAACTTCAGGTATGCCCTATATTGTTTTATGTCTTTTTTTTTTTTTTCCTTAACGTTTCCGCTCCGCAGTGACAGGAGTCCGGACGCCCACGGCGGAGCCCGTGCCCCTCGCCCAAGAGCGTCTGAGGGAGCGGGTGCAGGGACCCCTCGCTTCCCACGGGCTGTCACCGGCTGAGAAAGAGCCTGCCAGAGGCTCGGGGCCCTAAGGACACTTCAGCCCGTCCCACTGCCCCGCTCAGCCTGAGGGAACACCCCGGGGTGCGGCCGGAGCCCGGGCGGAGCGGGGAAGCTGCCGGGAGAGCCTCGGAGCCGTCAGGAGAGCGCCAGAGCCGCCGGGGGGCGGGGGCGCCGCCAGCCCCGCCCTCTCGGTGACGCGCCACGAGCTGCGGCCCCACGTGACGCGCGCAGCCAATGGGCGGGCAGGGCCCGCTCCCCGCGGGCGG
>VZUI01097262.1:0-34714 GCA_013401135.1 Cettia cetti
GCCGCAGCGGTGGCCGCACCACGGCTCTGCCCGCGGGCGAGCGGCTCTTGGGCGCTCCGGCGGGGCAGGAGCGGGCGACGGCGGCAGGGCCGTGCCTGCGCCGGGGGCCGTGGCGAGCGGCGCCGGGTAAATGGATCGCCATTCCAGCTACATCTTCATCTGGCTGCAACTGGAGCTGTGCGCTATGGCCGTCCTGCTCACCAGAGGTGAGGGGCTGCGGCGGGGCACCCGGTGTGCTGCGGGGCTCGTGGTCCGCGGGGACCGCGCCGGAGGGAGCGGGGTGCCCGGGGCTGCCGCCCGAGGGCGGCCGGGCCCGGCGCTGTCTCGGGACCCCGCTCCGAGCGCTGCTGGCGGCCGAGCCGCCGGGTCTGTGCCTCCCGCCCCTGCGTCCCTCCCTTCCCACCTGGCCGCCGGTGCCGGGCGGTCACGGCCCCCCGGGTGTCCCGGCGGGGGCGGCCGCGCCCGGCGCTGTCCCCGCCCGCTGGGAGCAGGGGGCTGTGGTCTGTGGGGGCTCTGGGGCTGTGGTCTGTGGTCTGGCCGCCCGGGGAGCGCCCTCCGGGGCAGAGGCGACCCGCTGGCTGCCGGCAGTCGTCGTGCTCCGGGGAGGAGGGTAAAGGATAAGTTAGCGCGGTGGTGATGTGCGACGGTATTTATTTATTTTGGAAGGAAGGCTGTAATTAACCCTAAATAACAGCCTAGCAGCGTGCAGGGGGGAGCCTGCTGGCCCCATCAAAGCGGGCAGAACAGGGAGTGACTGAGTGATGTGAAGTCGCAGATACTGAAACTATGTGCCTGATAATGATATAATTAGGGGATCACAGACTTCTGGCTGCTGTTGACTTCAAAAGCTTTAAGAGAAGCCTGCAGTCTCTCCTGTAGCCATCTTGACTAAAAGCAGACATTTTTCTTTAATAGCTACATACTGTAACAAGAAAGAGGAGGGAACAGAGGGGCATTGTTCACTGTTTGAAAATACTAAATACCCTTTCTGGCCTTTTGCATAGCACAGGAAGAAACTTTATGAATTGACAGAAATACAGTAATACAAAGTCCATTCTGTTTCACCGAAAACGTGGCTTTAATTAAAAAGCAGTTGAATTAACCTGATGACTAGCCTGTCAAATTTTGTTTGTAAGATTGTCTTAGGGCAATAAGGTGTAGATTTTTGAACGTGATTTATAAGCAGTTAAAATGAAAGTATGTGTATTGTTTCAGTATATTCCTGTAGTGTGCTGAAACTCATGATAGAACTGTCAGCTCTGATACTGTGTGTCATGTTTGCATCCTACATTTAACAGTGCAAAAATTATGAAAGCTATTTTTTTCAGGGGGGGTAGGGGGGAGACCTCTTATAGAATGCTTAGAGAATTGATTGAATCTTTTTTTCTGTAACATGCTGGATGACAGTGAGTGTGAATTCATGAAAAATTAGATTACTTGGTCTGAAAGCCCAAGGGAATTGGACTGGAGACAGTGAGACACTCCATCATTTGGCTTCTATTAAGCAAAATTATTAAAGAGCAGCGGGAACTTCGAGGCCTGGAGCCTGCAGTAGCATTTTGGGGAAAGCATTAAGGTAGCCCGACAAGGGGAAGCTAACTTGTTTGGGATGATTTTTAACGTCTTGCAGAACAGTTTTCTTTAGATATAGGTGGTAGGTAACATCATAAGAAGGGCTGGCAGTAGGGAAGCCTGTAGATTGATTTTTGAAGCGCTGACTGTAGGAGGAAGACATCTGACTATTCAGTCAGCTTTGAAAATCTTGGTGCTACTATGTTGGCAAGTACAGTAGGCACACCAGAGGTAGTTTTAAGTCCATTCTTCCAAGGATGTCTCAAATCTGGCTTCCTCTTAAACCTTGGCTCGATGGCACATTGAATTGTGTTTGAGTTGCAACTTGCCTAGAAAGGGTAAGTTTTCCCTACAGCACAGGACATGTTTAATTCATACCAGAGGATTGTGGAGAGCACAAAATGAAGAATTTTATGAAGGGAACTTTTTTATCGCTTCCTTCAGAAATTTTTGAGGTTTCCTGAGATTTTTCATAGAGCCGGTAGAGGATTTTCAATCTTAAGTGTTTCCTCTTTTCTACTGCATGTTGGATTGCATGTGAAATTGGGGAGAGGCAAGGGAGAGCCTTTAGCCTTGAAGTTTCACTCCATTATAAAACTTCACATTTGCGTTGAGAGTCATTGTATCTGGTGAACCGAATAATTATACACTGTAACTTTTTCGTTTTATGATATTAAGAAGTCTTTTTGCATGAATAACTAGTTAAAGATTTTTCTCATTCTGTAGAAATTACAAATAGTTGCTCAGTTTCACCAGTAAATCCTTCCTGACTGAGAGATGTAGATGGTAATGGTTCTAGCTAATAGTTTTATAAGGTGTTAGTTAAACCTTTTAAATTTTGGTGCAGTATTGAGAGGTAGTTCAGTTCCGATTTTTTATTTTTCATTTGTCACATAAATATTTGGTATTTTTGTTGTGTGCTTATGCACAGTTAAAAGAAATATTATTTTTATAAAAAATAGAATGCTGTTCCTGGAGTAATGGTTAAAACATAGGTGTGACTTTCTTCTAGGACTGAAAGTGTGTGTTGCTTTTAGAACTGGTATTTCACTTTAAATGTGGTTAAATGAAACTGCTGACAGCGAGTGGAAGTAGCTATAAAATGGTCTTGTTAGTTATTTACCTTGGGGGGGAAAAAAAGCCACTGTGACCTTCCTCCCCCAGTCCCTGTTTTAGCGAAATGTTCTTGCTTTAATTCAAAGGACTACAGTACTAGTCATTATAGCAAGTGCCCCAAGGCCTTTACAGGGATTATGGTTACACCGAGGTAGGCGCTGTACAGTGACGGGAAGGAAAAACCCCAGCTCTCGTGGATCTACAGTCTAGGGAGGTACATCAAACTGGCACCAAGTTTGGTTGTGTGATGTGTGTGACTAATAGGGATATACGGTGAGATGTCCTTAGAGGATGAAATTCTTACTTTTCTTGCACGATTTTTGTTTTTTAGGTGAAATCAGATGCTACTGTGATGCTGCACACTGTGTTGCAACTGGCTATATGTGCAAATCTGAGCTTAGTGCCTGCTTCTCTAGACTGCTTGATCCTCAGAATACACATTCCCCACTTACTCATGGCTGCTTGGACTCTATTGCAAACACAGCTGAGATCTGCCAAGCCAAACAAGCACAAAACCACTCTGGCACCACCACCGTGTCCACACTGGAATGCTGTCATGAAGATATGTGCAATTACAGAGGACTACATGATGTTTTGTCTCCTTCCAGGGGCGATGCTTCAGGTAGGGCAAGAAAGCTTCAGTGAAAGTCCATCAGGCCATCAATAGTCAAAACCTTGTGCATCTGCTGTTATTGATTTAGTTTTTCATGTAAGTAGAGACACCAGAGGGAGAAGCGGGTGACTGGATGCAAGAGAACATCTTAGCCAATTAGCTTTTTTGTCTGCATTAATATTGGAAGTTTCTCTTGCCATCTTGACATGACTTCTAAGAATCAGTGGCAGTGGTGTTCCTGGTTAAACTGGCTATTGGGGTAAGAAATTCCATATTATAAGCAGACTTGGAAAATAATTTTTTCTTAACGGGAGTATTTTCTGTAGATATTGCAGAGTGTAGCAGTTGCTCCTTAAACTTGTCAGTGTGGGATTTAAGGGAGTTGCTTATATGTAAATCAGTGTGTATATAAATCCTGAAATAACCTTCACATCTTTCCCCTTTGCAGGACAAGGGAGCAGATATCAACATGACAGCAGCAGGAATCTCATCACCAAAGTGCAAGAATTGACTTCTTCAAAAGAGTTATGGTTCAGGGCAGCTGTAATTGCTGTTCCAATAGCTGGTGGGCTAATCTTGGTGCTCCTTATCATGCTGGCCTTGAGGATGCTCAGGAGTGAAAACAAGAGACTGCAAGATCAGCGACAGCAAATGCTCTCTCGTTTGCACTACAGTTTTCATGGACATCATTCGAAAAAAGGGCAGGTGGCAAAATTGGACTTGGAATGCATGGTGCCTGTGACTGGTCACGAGAACTGCTGCATGACCTGTGATAAAATGAGACATTCAGACCTCAGCAATGATAAAATTCTTTCACTAGTCCACTGGGGAATGTACAGCGGACATGGGAAGCTGGAATTTGTATGACCAATTATTTTTTAATCTGAGCTAAACTTACTCTCTGAACTCTTGAAGGCCTTTGGGTTCTACTGGACAGGAGCACTTTATCTTAAAAACTCTCATAAATCATCTTTGAGAAACAAAGGACCTCCACAAACAGAGTCTTGGATATTTCTTCTGAAGGATTCCAAAAGTTGTCTTATTTGCACAGAGTAAAATACACTCAAATGTATTGTTTGCTTCAGAGTTGTGAAAGCAAAAGTTAGAAGTTGTAAACACTGTCACCAGGATTATCTGAACTGTAGGGAGCTGAGAAGTGAGTTATTATAATAAACTGTATGCAAGCTCCTATGTTTCCTGACTTATTGTAAAGATTTTTTAAAATATATATATTTTGTCTGAAACTTGCTTGTGACTTTTGTTTTGGAAAATGGGTTTTCTTGTGGGTGATAGTGGAAAACAAATCAAGGTGTGAATGGTAATGCCATGCATAACAATTAGATTCTGAAAGCAAGGTCTTTTCCTACTCTGCAAAGAAATTTAGGTGGTTATTTGAGAACAAAGGTGGCGGCTTTGTTTTATACTTCAAGTAGCAGTGAACCCACATCCTCGATTCTTGGCTGTAGCATTTTTTTCTTAACCTCAGTGAATTCTTCCAAAACTTTGTGTGATAACTTTTTCTTCCTCTGTTGATGAAGAAAGACTTCCTTTGTGCAAAATGTGTCAGAAAGTGACTCCTAATTCTTTATAGCCGGTTTTCCTCCCTTGTCTCACAATTCTTGTATCTATGATCTGTTTTCCTTTTGTACCTTTTACACCCAAACTTTTTTTGGGGGAGGAGAGGGAAACCCCAAAACCGCATTGCCTATTAGGTTTGGTTGGGTTTTTTCTGTTTATAACCCCTCTGGGCACAGTGGAAAGCATCTGCCTTGCTCTTCTATCATTTAACTAAGTATCATATGCTCCTAGGTTTGTGTGGGACTGAAGCAACAACATTACTTTAATCTCTGGCTCCTCCTTTATGCTATTCTTGCATAGGTGGCTTTTCTTCCCGGCCAATATTTGTGCACTTTGTTCTTTCTTACTCCTTCTGCTAGTGGGCTGCACTTGATATTTTCAATTTTTCAATGCTTAGTTGCTAAAAAAACCCCACCTGGATTATTCAAGGAATTTAGTGTATTTATTTTTCTTGCTATGTTAGACTTTGCAATAATTTAAGTATACTTGCTTAAAAGGCTGAAGCCACATCATGGTGAAAGAAGCATCCAAAATGCTGCTTCAGAAGATAAAACCTGGCAAGAGTCCAGTTTCATGTATGTTTTAAGAAGCTTTAGACATGCTTCTGCCTCCTGTTCTGGCTGTGAAGTTGAGGTCCTACTGTTGCCAGCATTGAGAAGGGGATAGCACACACAGGGTTACAACAACCTTGCAGCAAAGCTCTGATCCCGTGTGCTGTTTGCTGTTGTAGATTGCTTTGGGATGTGCAGGCTGAAATGCAAAGGGCTGTAAAGCAAAGAAAACCTGTCCCTCTTAAGTCACAGGCTCACGTTCCTGTAAAGCACACTTAAACGATGTGGTAGGGTGGTTGTTTTTGGAGATTAAGTTGGTCACTTGGCTGTGCAAACAGAGGTACTGATATTACAAACTTATCCCTACACTCATGGGGGCTGAGTGCAGTGAGAGCCTTGGGAATGCCAAGGTCCCACTATGCCCATGTTTGCAAAATTAAAGTGTAGTTTAGAAGGATTAATTTCATCTGTGTACCTTGAGCTGCTGCCCCTTCTTACTACTTCAATGTGCCTGGAGAGTTGCTTTTAATGCAGAGAATTATATCTGATTTCTACCTCTTTCTGCTGCTGAAGAAATTACGTGGCCACAACTTCTCTTGGAATCTGGCCTGTGGTCTTCTGGCTGACCTTTCAAAGTGCTGCTTTCCTATAAGAGCTCTGCCCTTCCTTTGCACTGATCTGAAAATCTTGGGCAGTTGTCTGCTCTGCCAAGTGTATTATTTTTGGGAATGGCTGACTGGGAACTTGGTGCTGGAAGAGAGAAACCTGAAATACTGCCTGTAGCTGCACTAGTAGTTACTGTGACTAGACACAAGTTAGAAAATTTGATGGCTAAACCTTTCAAGTGCCTTCTCTAGCAATCAGAGGGAGCATGTTGTATAGTCATTTAAGCATCCTGTGACCTTCACCACTCATTTGCTGCTGATTTGAATACATAAGGGCCTATTTATGCTTGCCATTAAAAGGCTAGTAAGACCAGGATGCTCTAATTGGCCCCTTGCTGTGGAGATGTTCTAAAGAAGAAAAGAGCTTGTTTGCCATCCCCTGCAGTCATGGCAGTAGGGCCACAGAGCGCTGGGGCTGGGGCTTGAGTTAGCAGCTCCCGTCTCCTGGGATTCTCTTACCTGGTGTGGTACTTAGAGTTTAGGTGTGGTAGCTGATACGGCCTAGGAGTTTCTGGGCCATGAGTCTTCTAAGAAGAAAATTAACTCTATCCCAGCCAAAACCAGGACAGTATGAAATCTGGATTTCCAATTTATTTTAAAGCCTTTATATTCAGGAAATTGTGTTATGAGCTCTGGTGTCTGTCTGGCAGCAGCTAGTGAGTTATGGAAGAGCCCCAAATCTTTTCACTGAGGCCACTGACTGCAGAGTCCAAAGGGCGTTGGAGTAAGCAGTAGCCAGCTTCATCGCTAGGGTTGCTGTGGTGGCTGCTCGTACAGCCTGCAGGCCTCAGCACTATTTAGAAAACTTGTACTCCTGTGACAAGGAAAGTCCTTAGTGATGTTCCCTGGGCTTCCCGGCTGCTGGATGCTGTGCCAGCATGAAACAAAGCAGTCCGAGACAACCACTTCACCCAACCTACTGAGGCAGGCAACAAATATTAATAGCTGAAGAGCCTGGCCAGAGGCTGGAGGCTAAAGAGGTGAGACAGTAGTCGAAGGCTATCCTTTTAAATGCATTTGAGTTAAGAGCCTGGATTTGCCATTGTGCTAAGCACTCTCAGGTTTCCCCTGCAGACAATAACAAACACTCCTTTCTTTGAAACCCCTGCACGCCTGAGAGCTTAAGAAGGACAGCCCTCTATTTCCTACTGAGAAAGTCTCTCGGATTGGAATAAATGAAATCAAATGTCCAAGATGTAATTTAGCATACCCCGTGCCTCTCTCTGATTCTTTCCTCATAACAATAATGGTTGTAGCTTTTCTTATGTCTCTGCCGCTCCCGGCTTTGCGAGCCGCTGGGTTGGTATGTCTCTTCTTAACTCCTGCTGAACTGATTCTATTAAAAACCCCTTACTCCACAGGGGGCTTGACCTTTTTCTGAAATACCAAATGCTTCTGCTTTGGAAATCACAAACTTCTCTTCTAAAGAGCTTGTAAATCTGGTTTCAATATTGAGTGATTACAGGCTGTGCGGAGAGCTTGAAAGTAAGCAGCCACTTCTGGTAGCAGTGCGCTGGAGCTGGGCTGCCCGAGCTGAGCGCCACTCTCATTTTTCACCCCGGTGTGTGTTTAGCATAAAACCACTGACGTCAGCTGATGCAGCCAGATTAGCGGTGGGGAGACTGGTCAGGCTCTGGTCGCAGGACGCTTGTCTTCTCTTATCAGGACCCCGGAATCCAGTTTTTGTTGTACAACCACTTGCTCTGTTGTAAATCCAGGGATCTCATTGCAAATGGATGGTGCCCTAGAGGCCAGACACCAAAAAAAGCCTGGGAAAAGAGCAGGTTTTTTTCTTAGGTGTAATGGGTGCATCTGCACCTACACTTGCTGCTCTTGTGATAATTAAAACAAGGCATGAAGAAGGGAAAATATTTCACCAGGCTGCCTGTGTGAGATGGGATGTGCCTGTTAGATACCAGTCAGTGGGGTTCCACAGTGAATAAATGAAAGCAAAATTTGGCCTTCCCATTGAAAAGGGGGAGGGGAGGGGTAAGAAGGCAATCTACCAAGAAAAAGAATCCATGGTGAAACCCCCACCATAATAAGGTGCCAGTTGAGTGAATAAAAAAAGGAAGTCTCTGAAGGAGGCAAAGTTGCCTGTATTTCTTTTTTCAGTTACTTTCCCACATGGAGATCACTGGAAGCATATTTGTATTGTTCCAGTGTCTGGTCACTTGGCAGAAAAAAATTCTTCCTTTTTTCGGTTCTAGCAGCTACTTGGGGAAGTAGTATTTTGGATCTGTCACTGTGTTTTATTTCTGGGGAAAAACAAGTCGTGGAGAGGTGCCGGTAAAGTATGATTATCTCTTGGGAGGGGCCCAGTGTCTCCAACATTATGAATTCTGGCTCCCTCTAAATAAACACCCAACCTCATTTTCTTTGTTTCACCTCTAAACCCCATCTGCATCCTTTACAATCCCAGGGGGTGAATCCTGAAGTAAAACAAACTGCAAGGGAAGGAAGCCAGGAGGGAGCCGCAGTGCCTGCAGATTAACAGAGCCTTCTGCTCTCCTGCCAACCTTGACAAAAGGATTCAATCCTGAACTGACCTTCAGGGAGAAAAGCAAAACAAAAATCACCTTGACTTGAACTTTCAAGACCACAGGAGTTTAGTGCTCAGTTTGGTGTCTGCTAAAGGGTACAGGGAGTTAGAAATGCCAAACACCTGTCCTGCAAACCCAAATCCTAACAACTTATCATGAAATTGGAGCCACAAATCACATGGATTTGAAAATTTTAGGATTTGCTCATCACTGTTTCTAAGTTATTCCGTGTTGCTAAAAGGGCCTAAAGATGAGCTTTTTATTCCCCATTGTGATTGTCTAGGCAAATCTATAACATTTGGTTAAACAAATAGTAAGTTCTATTGAAACATCAATATTTAAATGCAACTTTTCACTGAATAAATATTTCTGCCTGGAAGCAGGTCCTGCCTCCCAGCTGAGTCCTGCTTTTTTTCCCTGTAGGCAGAAAGAAAGAGAACAAGTCAGCCCTGACTTCATAAAAAAATATACTGGCATGAATATAGGGTGACTCAATTTTTAAATAAGTTTTTTATTAAAACTGAAATGTTAGAGTATTTTTCTCTTTCTAGCTATCACACTATTTAAATATATCAATGGCCATGCAGTTGGAAAAAGTGAGCGAAATGTATTGTTTCACTCCCCTTGGCTATGGGCTGTGTCCAAAAAATACTGATTTGTGACACAGCATGTTAAGAATGGAGCCTCTCCTGTACTTGCTTTTTTACCTATTAGATTAAAATTTCAGGACAGTATCTGTAGAGCAGCAAGGTGCTGAGCATTTGCCTTTTTAATAACATTAAATTTTTAACCCGTTTTCCAACCAAAAAAAAAAAAGATAGAAGTGTCACTGTGATGAACTAGCATCTGTCTGGGAGAGGCTTTGGGGGGCAGGGGACTGTCACCCTGGCAGTGCCAGTGGTGTAGCCAGTATGACTGCTGAGTGCCAGGCTAGTCTTTGCTTTTGGGATCTTTTCACTCCAAAGGCCTGCGGTTTGCAGATGTAAATCCCCTTTTTGTCACTCGGGAGGAAAATATTGGTGCACTAAATCTCCTTCTGGCACTTGGCTGTGACAATGGGGAAAGAGGAACAGTACAGGCTCAGGGTCCTGCCCAGGCTGGGGATGCTTGTATTGGTGTGCAAATCAGGGCTTGTGTCAAGCAGGTTGCTTTGAAATGCTCAATTTGTTGAGTTCTGGCTGTGAAGTAGCTATTTCATCAGTGGAAGAAGATTTATTAAGCAATTTTTTATGGCTATCGACAATGGCTTAGCTCCAGCAGGGTCCCAGGCATTTTTATGAAGTGCAGTGGGTTCCAGAGGTAGAGGTGTTTTATATTGTTCTGGCATTTTAACCCAGTGAGCTGAGGCCTCTATCCTGCAAATACTTAAGGGTGTGCATAATTCATTCCGGTCCCAGGGGCTGTTTTGTCCCTGCTGCTGGCAGGGCTTTGCTGAGCTCTACCCTGGGTACCTGCTCTCTCACAGTGGGCTCGTTGTTGAGGAGCTGCAGCAGGCTCTGGGGGAGTCCCTCCTGGCCATGGCATTTGCTTTACTAAAGCATGGAGGGGAATTGAGAGTTCATGCCAGTGTTCTGTCACAGTCACACCGCTGGTGGCCATCGAGTCCGTGTTTTCCCTTGAGCAGTGACCCCGCTGCCTTGGCTGTGGCTGGTGATGGGGGAGCAAAAGCCCATGCTGGACACAATTCAAGGGCCAAATTTGTGTGGATGTGTGTTTGTCAGGGCAGCATCTCACCTGGCTCTAGAACCTTGTCCTAGGCTGCAGCTAGCCCTTTCTGCAGGCAGTGTAGGGAGGAGCACTTTGACAGTTTCCATCACCTAAAACCTTTTATGCTTTTGTGCACAAGAAATCACGAGTGCTAAGCCTGCAGAAGATCAGCTCTGTAAATCTACCCAGTGCCCAAAGCTGAGCTCTCAGCCATCATCCCCCTCTGTCACACAGAGTGTGTGATGGTTGGGTTTTAATTACATGAACGTATGCAGTGGTTTTTTCACAAAACCTCCTTATTGAATCTCCCTCCCAACCACCTGGGTCCCGGTCTGGCTGGCTGCAATCTCTCTGCAGCTCTTCATCTCACGTCCTTGCTCTGGCTCTCCCTCCCTTTCTCTGCTCTTCTCGGAGGGCTGGAGGTGCAGGGCGCCCTGCCTGTGCTGGAGCAAACTCTCCCTGGCAACAGGTACTGTTCCCAGCCTCCCTAGCTGTTATCAGTCCACAATAACCTTTCCCTTATTTGATTTTTTTTTTTTCCCTGAGGGACTCTAGGGGACAGCCACAATTATGTTTCTTCCAACCCAATTCCAGCTGACTGTTCAGTTGTGGGAGAGCAGAGAGGAGAGTGCTTCCCTCATGACAGACTCCCAGGCGGGTGGGCAGAGCCAGGCTCTCCAGCCTCCACTGACTAGCAGTCTCCTCTCGGGATGGGACAGGCCCAAATGTGGGGGTCTTTCTCTTCATAAATAAAAAGTACAAAGCACTCTCTTGTGATTTTTTTTGTGAAACTTTTATATCAAGCTGGAAGCACTTCCTTTTTCTGCATCAACAGATGCCAGAAATAAATCTTATTGTTGTTATTTGTAAAAAAATGCACCAAATTTTGGATCTGCTCAGACGTTCATTTATCATAATGCAAATGAAACTTGTAATATGGATTTTTTTAAAACATCTTGTACCAAAGCATAACATTTCTAATTGTGTTTATAGGCTGGGTTAAAATTGCTTTAAAGCAGCTTTGTTCTATGGGATGGGTTGGTTGTGGAGTTTTGTAATCTCTGCCTTCATTACTCGCTCTGTTATCTGTCCTGATTGCTGCTGTGCTTCCCTGACTGTGGGATAATTTTGTCTGTAGAAAGGTTGTAACCATTTACATCTTTGAATTGAACTTTGTCTCCGTATATCTGCTGGTGGCAATTGGCACTCCTGTCTTTCTCCTGCAAGGGAGAGGGACCCCCATGGCCCCAGGGACTTGTGCAGCCTTCTGGATCTCTGACCCATTCCTCAGTGCCCCCCTTGGTGCCCCCACTGTGTGACGCAAAACGCTGGTGGTTCTGCTGGCATCTTGCAGCTTCCAAGAGAGCTGCAGGCTCCAGGAGGAATTTTATGGCAAGCATCTTATCATAGGTTATGGCTGAACATACACAAGCACTCCCAGTGACCAGTGTAATCCACTCTTTACTAGCATAATTTGACTTTATTTTCTATTTACACAGGGAGGCTTGGGTGGAGTGTTATGTACATGGTATCAGAAAAACAGTCTGCTCCGCCTCAGGGCTGCACACGTGCTGGAGCCAGCACACCCACCGCCCCGAGGGCTCCACAGCCCTTTGTACGGAGCGTCTCCACACGTGAGAAGCATTCGACTTTCTCCTGTGAGCATCTGAGCAAGCAGGTTACAGTGCCCCAGCAATCTTCAATAGATTCAGTGACATTCCCTGTTTTACAATCGATGAGTCTGCAGGAGTCCTGAGTGCAGCAGGGAGCGGGTGACCGCTGAACACAGCTAATCTCTTATCAGAGTGGTGGATCCCTTCGGGGACTGCACCCTATCTGCTTATTAATATTGGATCATTCATAAGCAGTTTGCAAATTTGTAATGAGTAATGAAATATCCTGGGAACTGTTTGCTCACAAATAGTTTCCAGAGTATTTTATTACGACAAATTTGAAAGTCTGTAGTTGCCAGTATTGGGATTCCTGAGTTGTCCGCTCCTGAGGAAAGAGCTGCTGGAGGACAGATGGACTGGTATCTGCTTGCTTACAGCTGGGGATGCTGTCAGTGGTTTTTTGTCACAGTGGATAAAAACATCCAACAGCAAGATTACAGGTGTCTGCTACATATATAATTGAGTGAAAATTAATCAGCAATACAATGTACAGGGGTAATTTTCAATCTTCACTTGAGTACCTTATCTCACTTGTTTCTTCCACAGCCAGACATTTCCTTCAGTTGCCCACCTGGATTCATAGATACTAAATCCATTTTTCCTTGATTTTTGCTAGTGCTTTGCCAACAGCTTTCTTAAAGTCTGGTGCAGTTGAACAGCAGTAGCAGCAGTGAAATATGGGGTTACAAAACAGGATGATTGAGTACAGACAGAAAAAGTCACTGGGAGTTTTTGCCTAGACCAAGGTGGAAAAATTTGGCCCAAAGGGAAGATCAGAGCATGCAGAAACCCCTTTTTCTCCCCTGAAAATATCCATGTATGCTATGCAAAATTAACAGAAATATCAACAGATGAACTTATCCCAGCATGGTAATACAGCATGGATGAGTTGGCTCTCAGCCTTCACTGCTCCCATGGCATATGGAGGCTTTTGTTGCAGCCTGTGGATGACTGCATCAGGCAAGGATCTGATGGGATGGCTGCAGCTAGCATGAGGAAGCATATGGGGTTGAACTCATTCGCATACACCTCTTTGCTGATCCTGTATTACACAGCATGGGGATCAGTTGAGTTTGGGCCTTGTGGTGCTGTGTTTCCTGGGCACTGCATCAGGCATCATCCCCAAAGCTCACAACTCCCACAGAGGGGCAAATCCTTCAGCAGAGCCAGCAGCAGTGGAAGCTTCTGGGTGCACAGCACAGGCGGGTGTCTGGCAGCAGGATATCAGCTCCTTAAACAGGCAGGCTTGCAGAGAGAGCACAGAGAAAACCTCATACCTTGATTTTAACACCTAACTGCAGGCTGCAAAGGGTGGCAGACTGTGGTCAGGGCCAGCACAGGTCAGATTGCCTTACAGGGCCAAATCACTGTCACTGCCATTGCTGTCACTAAACAGTCCTCTGGGTATTGCATAAGTGAAAGCTGGACCAAAGGTCTCCTGTCTTTCAGGAAAGTGTCTGACTTGGTGATCTTTGGGTTAAACATATTCTAAAATACATAACAATATGTATTTATAATATTTATAAATGAAATCATTTTAGTCTTCTGGCTGAGGATGAGGATTATGTAATTAGTTTTTATATTTGTAGTAAACAAATTATTTTATAATTGTGTAATGTTTTTGTATAATTAACAACATATCCAATAGAACCTGAGTGGAGTGCCCTGTCCAGCTGACCACACTCTCATTCTTTGCTCTTCTCCCTACTTCTTCTGGCCGATCTGTATGTTCTCCAGCCAGGAAGAAGACTTCAGCTCTCAAGGTCCATCAAAAATATGAGCCACAGATTCCCACCAAATATGGGATATGGGAATGGGATCCCAAATATAGGATCACTATGTGCAGTGATACCTGTATATGCACAAGCACGTGTGAGAAGCCATAGGTCTGTAGGTATCTACTTCCCAGGCCAGGATGTGTGGCAGCTGCCGCAGTTCTCTGGATCAGCCTTTGAGATGATCAATGTTCCTCCCAGGATACCTGTTTCCAGGGACACCATGCTTCTGGGCCATGCCCTTAGAGAATACATCCTTACAACTGATCTTTTCAAGGCTGATATGGTCTTCTCCTGGGTGCTGGTTAGGAATCAGCTTTGTTTTGTGGCAAAACTCTCTGCCCAGAGGAGACCAGCCCTCTTCTGTAGACAGGTTAGAGAAACTTTTCTCCCAGAGTCTGCACAAAATCAGAAATTATTCTTTGAAGTTCCCTTCCTTCTTTTTCCACCAGTCAAGAAATGTTCACATTATTTCTTAAAAATAAGAAAAAGTACTTAAAATACTGCTCTAAAATTATGTGTGGGAAAACCCCTACTCAGCCAGAGGAGGAAACAGTAGAGACATAGCAACAATTACTGCTGAGTCTGTTTATGTTTGTTCTCCCCAAAGCAAGAATGAAGAATGGGACTAAATACAATTAGTCACCAGCCACTGGTGAGGGAGAGTATGCTGCTGAGTCACAGCCACATTCAGCTCTGTCCCCAGAAAGGTCAGTGCCAGCTCAGGGTGGAGGAGCCAGACTGCAGTGGCTCCTGCTCCCTCTCTCCCTAGGGACAGTGACCCCAGGACTGGGTGCTGCAGGGGCAGTTGTTGTTCCTACCACCTACTGCCCTGTCTGTGCCTGGGGTGATCACCCCTACAAAGGGACAGGATTGCTCCTCTGTGGGATTTCTCTGCTCCCTCTGGGTTTAGCCACACTGGTGTTTCTGTTCCAGCTTCAGCAGAGTGAAGGAAGCAGCCACTTCCTCCCTGCCATCAAAAAAATTGTGGCTGCAGATGGCACAGGTCTGAGGCAGTCAGACACTCTGGAGGAAGGGACCTGAAGGAATCCTTCTGGTCTGCTGTGCATAAAACGAATTTTTAAGAACCTGTTCCAGTTGGTGACTGGGATGACTCCCAAGCAAATACATCTTACCTGAGACTTTCCTGCCTAGTGAGTGTGAAATGTTATCACACAAGCATCTCTTGAAACCTCTCTCTGATTTCTTTGCTTTGTCCCCTCAAGGCAAACAGATGGAAGTTTAATCCTCTCCCCTTAGTGTCTCTGGATTGCAAAGCCTTTGTCAAAAAGGAGCCTGAGATCTTAAAACCTAATGCTTTTTCCTAGATACTGAGATAATTGCTATGGGCTAGATGCAAAGACAATGAAGAAGCCAGGCTGGGCAAATGGGAAATGGCAGGAAGTGAGAACTAGATAATGGAAAAAGTAGTTTAAAATTATTTTCTTCATGTCTCCATATACTGATTTGTTGCTAGAACAAATGGAAATGAGCTTAATGGATTCTTCTCTGCTCTGAAGGTTTGAGAATAGGTGCATTGAATTTATGCCAAATTAGGGAAGAGTATGGTCATTTCCTAGCCAATATGATGAGAGAAAAGCAAACCAAAGGAAAGAAGAAGTTTTTCCCATTCCAGATTTCTAATAGGTTAGGGAGCAATGCAGGTAGATGTAACAGAAATTGGGGTGACTCTCTTCCAGTTTGCCTCTTGCCTCGAAAAACAGCCCAGGTGTAAGGCACATGCAGCCAAGTAGAGGGGGAAGCTGACACCCCTTCCAGCCACACTTCCAAGGTGTGCTGAGGTCCTGCAATGGCTCTTGTGCCTGGGATGGCTTTTCTCCTCAGAGTCTGCTTGGAAAGCAGAGGTGAGCAGTGTGTGCTCACACTTAGGTGAGTATATGGAAGTCAGAAAAAAAAGTGAAAGCTGTGCAGAAGATTTTACTTTCCAGGCCAGTTTACTGCACAAATTTTATTTTTGTTAATCTATTATTTGTGTAGCTCTTGCTGTCTGAATAAAACAAATGACCCATAGATGGCTGTCAATGGTGCTTTCTCCTGAACAGGAAGAACAGCAGCCCTGGAGATGCTTGGGCAGACAGCTGTTGCTGCAAACCAGCTGTGTAGCATTGACCAGCAAGACAGCACTGATTTCTACATCTCAGGCTCTGTGAGAGAGCATGTCCTTCTACACCATGGCCGTGGCTTTATTTAATCCTCACTGCATGCAGTCAATAACAGGAAGACTCTTGACATTTTCAGTTGTCAGATGGGGATCACATTCTTGTGGAAAATGTCCTGTCTGAAACATACTCTTGAGAGTGGTGCCTGTGCAGAGAGAGAATGAGGGGAAGGTCCTTTCACCTATGGTCCCTAACAATATTTGCAGGCCATGTGCCCTATGGTTTGGTGATAGAAACTTGCTCCAAGAACCTCAGGATTTGGCTGTCTATCCCCATGAAGAAGCCATGAGCAAAGTGGAAGCAACTAATTCAAGATGGTGATTGGTGAGAATGTTATGAGCAAGGGTACTTTTGGTGCATGGAAAATATATGGTTGTCCCTTTTAAATTGGAGGTACTGTGTAAAATATAGTGGTGTGTCACAGGAACAGTGCAGCTCCCAGGTAGATCCGACCAGTGCAAAGGCAGAGATCAAACATAGCTTTTCCTGTGTTGACATAATGCACATTGCAGTTTCAGTCCATCACCACACACACAAAAAAATAGATTAGAAGGCAAACTACACAAATGATCAATGATGTTAATTACCGTTCTCAATGAGGGAGATAATAGCAATGCAAGGGAAAGTAAATACTTATTAGCCCTAAGGAGCATCCTGTTATCTCTATGAAAAATAAACACATTTATCTAGGCACCACACTTATCTAGGCACCACCACCATGGCTCTGACTACGAGAGGTGGTGTGCTTACTTCATTCAGATGTTGGCATCATTACCATGTCTGGTGGAAAACAGGAGAAGCTTCACTGGTGCTAATGGATGTAAAAGTGGTCTGAATGGCCAAATGGACCTTAATATTCACCTCAGCTGGTGCCAGAATGCCAGCCTGTCACCTAAAAGCTAGGGCAGGTGGTAAGTAGCACTTAGCAATATGCTGTATATGTGTAATATTGCACATTACTCAGCCCCCTCTCCCTCCTGGCCTTCTGAAATCCTTTTGAAGATCTCATTAGCCCTATTGCAAAGACAATGGGCACCTAGATTATAGGTAGTTGGGATGTGCCGAAGGCCTCTGGAACTAAGATGGCAGAGGATTTTAGTCTTTTCTTTAAGATCCAGATGACAGTTTTGCTGAAAGCTGTTGTGGTTTCATGTTTGGAGGTGCTAAAAATCCCAGTGGTTACAGGGTGGGTGGCAAGTGCTGAACATTTCTGGATGTCAGGCCAGGCATGTCCCCACTGGCCACGGCTCTTCAACCACCTCCAAATGATTCTCCAATTTATTGCCACTTAAGGTTCAGCCCTGTCTTAGAGGTTCTCCATTAGTGGTATAATGAACTGATACAACACTAAGTCAAAGGATTCAGAGGTAGTGTGCAGTAAACATAAACATATGTTTAGCATTGGGCTATAAACTACTGTAGCCAAAGTGGGCAAGTGTTACAAACTTCAAACACGAAACAGATGCAAGTTAATTAGAGGCATGAAAGTGATGACAATAGAAGTGAGCTCTAGCAAGGAAATGAAATGTTAGTTTAGGCAGAAGTTGCTGCAGCTCTGCCTTGCACTGGAAGCGCCTGCAGTCTCTGCTGAAGATGGGAAGGCATAGATATACTTTATTGGGACAGCCAAGCATGTTGTCCATATGTCAGAAATGTAAGTCACTGCTGCGAGTGAAAGTGTGAAGGAAATACAATCTGACAGCTTTTGAATGCAGGGAATTTGCTTGCCATGAGGTCACAGAATCACAGAATAAGCTGAGTTGGAAGGGGCCCACAATGATCATCGAGTCCAACTCCTGGCCCTGCACAGGACAACCCCAAGTGTCACACCATGTGCCTGAGAGCATTGTCCAAAAGCTTCTTAAACTCTGTCAGGTTTGGTGCTGTGACAACTTCCCTGGACAGCCTGTTCCAGTGCCCAAATCACCCTCTGACTGGTGAAGGACCTTTTCCTAATATCCAAACTAAACTTTCACTGACACAGCTTCAGGCCATTCCCTTGGGTTCTGTCACTGGTCACCACAGAGAAGAGATCAGTGCCTGCCCCTCCTCTTTCCCTCACAAAGAAGTTGTAACTGCAGTGAGGTCTCTGCTCAGTCTCCTCTTCTCCAAACTGAACAAACCCAGTGACCTCAAGCACTCCTCACACGGCTTCTCCTCAAGGCCCTTCACCATCCTTGTTCCCCTCCTGTGGACACTTTAATTGCTTGATGTGTCTGAAGCTGCACTGCAACAGAATTGTAGAATGGTTTGGGAAGGGATTTTAAGGATCATCTAGTTCCAACCCCCCTGCCATGTGTGCCAGAGTTACAGTGCCCAGTGTGCCCTGAGAAAGCAGATGTCCCATAGTGTGGACATCCTCTGGCAGAGGGGTACTGGGCTCCTCAGGCAGTGCTGTGGCATGGCAGCCATCCAGCACTCAAGGGCTCAGTTCTGCGCTTCTCCTCAAACTTCTCAGCCCTTGTTCCCTGCCATGAGAGACTTCCAGGGCCTGGCCAGGGGCTGCTGGGTGCCCATCTGGTGACATGAGTCCTACTAAGGAGGCTGAGGTGCTTCAGCAAGGTTAGGCAACCCTTGTGACTACAGGGTTGCCTGCAGTTCCGGGGTCTGTCCCTGCCTTGTTCTTGGCTTTCCTCTTCCCTATCACTGGAGACAAAAGATTTAGTGACTCCTCTTGCCAATAAATCTTCACCCTAGTTGCTTATACTCAGCTCCTTTGCCTGTCATCTGAGTAGTCCTAAAAGCAGTGGTTTGAAGAAGTTTTGGTTTTATTAGGTCCTTGTGAGCAGGTGTCCTCCTGGGCCATGCAGGTTTCTGTGGTTTACATGAAGATTGTGGAAAAAGAGGGGTGTTTGGTGTTAGAAGGAGAAGAAAAACCCCAAATAAATGCCTTAATAACAGTAGCTCTGAGGTAACTATGGAAGCCTTGGGAATGTTTGTTCCCTTAGTCCCAGATGAGCAAGCGCGTGTGCGCCTCTCAGTCCTGTGCAGGCCTGTGCTTCAGCACACAGACTGTCTTTGTCCTCCTGTAGTGCTGCTCTGATGTTCTGCCCTCCAACATGTTCTACAACTCTGCCTCAGACAGACTTGGGAGCCAAAAGGGCTACCCACAAAGCAGATGGTTTAAAATAGCTCCCCTGACAAAAAGAGCATTGCTGTTCAGCTGCTCCTCCTTTGCTCCCATGGGCACTGGTGCTGCAGGTCTTGGAGCTGCTGTGCCCATATCAATGCTCACGAGCAGCCTCCTGCCTCCCAGGGCCAGCAGCCTGCTCAGACCTCTGCTGCTGGGGCACTGCAGCCCCTGCCCTGCCTGTTCAGCCTAGCAACATCACCGTGTCCCTCCAGGGCTTTGTCCTGCCATCACACAGGACAGCAGAGAGGCTCACCCTGCCATTTGCCAACCCTGCCCAGTCCAGCCCCATGCCCCAGCACCCCCATGCTGGGCCTCAGAAGATACTTGAGGGATTAGCTGCAGTAAAAGTCCTCCTCTAAATGAGAATTTCAGGTTGGGACCTGAAACTGTAGCAGTTTGGAAAGCACCCAGTGGCTGTGCTGTCAGGGAGTGTTCACAGGCAGTAAAATAAAACCGTTGCCTAATTATAGTTTCACCAAGGGGCACTGCAATGCTGGGGTATTAACTCCTTGCACATAAACAGCGATGGGCAGGGGCTTGCCAGCAGAGCTTCTACCTCCAGGAGATAAACAGGTAACGGTATCGCGGTGCCGCCGTGCAGACGGGAGACAGCTACTCCATGAAATTACAGGAACATTTACTCATTCAGTACAAAATTACACCTGACAGGGGCAGGAATTACACCTAAGTGTTAGCCAGCCCTCCCTTCACTGGGGGAAAATCTGGGATTGGGAACATACAGACCACAGCAGAGTAAGGCAGGAACAAAAAAGGGACTTCCCACCATTTGTGGAAGTTGAAATTGAAACAAACAGAACAAATCATCAGCCCAGGGAAGGTTGTAATTACTCTATAATCAGCTACTCAGGTAACGAAATCACACACTGGCACAGTGAAAATAGGAAGGTCTCAACTGTCAGAGGAGCACAGATTAAAGCAGGGAAGCTTGGATGTTGATATTTTTATTTGGGGAACGCTTTCCCCCTTTAATTATTTTAGACAAGATGATTAAAAAAGTAGAAAAGAAATCCAGATTGCTGGAGATTACTGTATCAGGGGGAAGGCTGGGGAGACGGGCTGGTGGGGATTTCTATCCACACCCAACTGTTCCTCAGGGCTGGGTGCTTTGGTCCCAGTTCTGCCCTGGCAGGGGGCAGGCAGGAACAGGCTGCATGGATGGGGGCAACTCTGCATGGGCATGGGTTGACTGGGGTGACACTCTTCTCCTGATGCATGCTGGCTCTGGGAGGAGATGCCATGCAGGAGTGGCTGCAAAGCACGTGTGTGAGCGGGGAGAGGGTGCAGAGCCTTGTCTTAAAACTCAGACTTAGGTGAAATTTCTAATGCCATCAGCAAGGGCCGTAAGTTAGTTATATCCTTCAAATCATAGATAAAAATAAGTAGTTTGGTTAGAGCTTCAGGTGGTGTGTGCTAGGTAAAAGAGTGTAGCAATGTCACCTGTGGTGAAGTAGTCCCATGCAGGTAACCATTAAATGCAACTCCTTACACAACGAATAAGTAAATCCTTACTCACATGGGCAAGGGTAAGAACCAGAAATGCTCTGTCACAACAGTGCAAGGTCATATTTTATTTCCATAGTGTTTTCTTTCCTCAGGAGGCAGCCAGCAACTAAAGCAAAGCTCTAGTCTCTGGAGAATTCCCTTATTGAAGTTTGCCCAACTCCTTTGCTGCTCCAAGATGTCTCTTAGGAATTGCTCAGTTCATACAGAAGGTGTTTTGCTTTGTGTATATGAATCTTTTTTATTATTATTTTTAATTGAAAAATATCTTTCCCTTCCCACCATCCCTTCACATCAGGATAGATGTTGTTTGACATAGAAAGTGTTTTTTGGAATGTTGAATTAAACCTTCCTGACTTTGGCAAAGAGTGACTGCAGGGCCAAGATAATTAACAGGGGCTGATTTGGTGACTTATCTCCCTAGTTCAGTCTCAGCAGCACTGCCTGCTACAGAGCTTTGATAACTGCTGCTGGACACCCCACAAAGCAACAGTTTAATTGTCTTTCAGGAAGTTTTTCTATCAACCACTTCTCTGCAGTTTGATAAGTTCTGTTGCTTTGGAAAAGTCTTCAGACTTCCTGACAGGTCTGAATTTAGTCTATGAAGCATGGGTGGCCCTGAGGCCCCTCATCCCTCAGCTGCCCCACAAGAGGTGTTAATGCCCCAGTTTCTTGCTCATCCCGTCCTCCCTGTGGAGTCCACCAGTGGGAAAAACAAACAAGTCTGTCCAAGAGTGCCCAAATTCAGATAGGTCAGCTGTGGAGGATGCTTTGGAACCGAGCTTGAGAAAGTGTATTGGGAAAGAAAACAACATTACCTCCCCATTACATAGTAAAATTACCTGGCTTAAATACTACTGAATTTGGAGTAACAGTGACTAAATAATGTGTTCTGAAAGATATTTTTTTTTCCACTCAGAGAAATATGAAAAGAGCAATTTAAAATTGCTTCTATTTCTTTGTGTGGCAATCCGAAAACATCAATGGTCAAACACCATGACTGGATTTAAAAGCAGACTGAGAAGTAAGAAGCTATTTTATCTCCAGCTCTTTCTTAATGGAGGTTTGTGATAATGAAACCCTCTGTTGTGCAGTCTCCCTCTCCTTGGGTATCTCTGGAGCCCCCATGGTCTCCAGGTGAAGACTGCCCAGAGTGGTTAGGGGTCTTTCCCAGCCTAGTCAAGTTTATACACCGGAGGAAACAGCAAGGGGATTACGTGACACACTGTTTCATTTTCAGTTACTTGTTCAAAGCAAAAAAGGCTTTAAAAAGTCATTAGTATGTATCACTGCAGAAGGAATGCCTGCACTACCTGCCTCTTACAACCTGCATCTCCTCAGGAAATTGGCCAGGTGAACATTTCTGAGTAGTGTCTGGCTCTAAGAGCTCTGCTCCTGCAGAGAAAGCACAACATGGATTGGGTGGCATCACCTCTTGCTAGCCAGGGAAGTTTCAGAGCTTACCTGAACAGAGCTGCCTCTAGGACTGCAGAACTCGGATTATCACAGGTTTGTGTTCCTCACCCACCTCTTCTCCCCTCTGAGGGACAAGAAGGGTATTAGCTTTAGCATTATCATGGCTTTAATCCTTTGACTGTTTGCTCCTTAGGCATCACACTTTTCCACAGCTACTTTGGAGGTGTCATCAAATGGGTCACAGTCACTTCTGAGCCAGATTGGATTTATGCAGGTGAAGAAGAGAAGCTCCACAGCTCAGTGCCATTTCTACTCAGACCTGCACAAAGTTTAGCAGAGCATGAACGCCAAGAGCTGAATTTGGATCTGCTGGCCTAGACTTTGATGTAATGTTTGCTCTGCAAAAAAACTCCTCTGATATAAACTGAGTGAAAGTATCCTGTCTTGCTGAGTATAACCGGACATATTCACTGCACAAGCTGTGTTAAGCTTTGACTTAGAGTCTAACAGCTCTTAATGTCTCTCCTAAGCTTTCCTGTTGAATGTTTGCACCGTTTCAGGAGAAATAGGGATTATTTAACTGAAAGAGCTTTGATAGATTTGAAGGCTCTGAAGATCAGCTGACTTACAAAGGGAAAAGAGAGTATTTAAAACCAAAGCAAGGGTTATTCTGAAGGTTCATTCTTTATTTGAAGACAGCTTAGGAATGATTTAACAGGGTTAACCAGAGAGAAATATCCTGAAGTTTTCTAGGACACATATTCTTGCAAGATTGCCAGCTAGTTTATAACTGAGATTCCTCATTCTCCGTGGGGGTAATTACTGCAGCTGTGTTGGAAAGGCTTCAGTATTAAAACAGCAGTCAATGAGCTACTGAACACAAGCTCAAATCCACAAGGAGATTCTCAAAGCCTGAGCTGATTAGAGCAGAATAAATCTTGGAATGGATTGCCTGTCCCTGCCTTAATGTCTCACACTAAGGGCGTTGTGGTATGAAATGGAGTAGGCTGGTGTGAGAGTGTTGTGCATTTTATCTGAGAAATGACCTTTCCTTTTTCTGGGAGGTTGCCTGAAAGAGCCACTTAAAGTGAAAGCCCAAGGTAAGGATTTCAAGACCAAGATATGTAATATCCAATAGCAACATATTAAAAAACAAAACAAAACAAAAAAAACCCAAAAACCCCCAAACCAAAAAAAAAACTCCAAATCCCCCAACTTTTCTTTCCCTATCAGCCATGAATATCCTGAGATGGAAGGGACCCACAAGGACCACCAAGCCCAGCTCCTGGTCCGTCACAGGACAACCCCAAGAATGACACCATGTGCCTGAGAGCACTGTCCAGAGACTTTTAGAGTACTGCCAGGCTTGGTGCTGTGATCACTTCCCTGGGGAACTTGTCCCGGCATTTGACCACCCTCTGGGTGAAGAATCTGGCTGAGGAGCCAATCCATTTTGAGCAATGCTTTCTGGGCAGTTCAGTAAATCTGTCTTCAGTAAATACAAAATAAAATCCACGTACTTTAAGGACTGTCAGTGTTTCTGCAGTCTGAATGGGTGCTCTCAATCCTCTGCAGGGTTTTGCCCAGTTCTGTCTTTTCCGCCCTGTGGGATGAGGGTCTAGAGGGTGCCCCCAGGTTCCTGGGCTGCTGGGTCAGCCATGATGTATCTCCAGAAAGGTTTTACAAGGAGCTGCTGCATCACTCTGCTCCTGCTCTCAGTCACATCCTTTTGTTTTTCAAACTCTACTGCAGTGCTGGGTGCTGGTATGTGTGCACTTCAAGACCACTTGCTTAGGGAACTCTGAAAGAACACACACCTCAGCCTCTACTCCCCTTTTCAGTCTGCTTGTGTTCATTGGTTAACCTGAGCATGTTAGGTTTATCTGCACAGAAACCATAAAAGAGTATTTTTTCACATAATGGGCTGATATATTTTACCAATCATATTCTGAAAGAAACAGTTAAATGATTTTCACTTTTTTGTTTAAGCTTAGAGACACAACTGGAAAATGATCACTAGGGAAGAAAGATGAAATACCATCGAACTGAAGACACATGAACAGTTTGTCTGGATGTGGGCATGGTCTTTTTGAAACCTATTTGGAGATTTTTTTCTTGGGAACATTGGTGACTTCTGCCATTTCCAGCTCTCGCTGGCTGTTTCCAAACTGCCCTGTGACTACAGGATATGTGCTTTGCCAGAGAGCCCTGTTCTTAGGGACCATTTGAATTTTAAAAACATTGTTCCTAAAGCAACAAGAAACAGAAGTCAAATGCGAAGCAGTAAATGTTTCTGACAGAAGCAGCATGGTGACCAGTTGGGAGTTTGGAGGGTGCCTGTCTGTGCTCCTCCCACTGCAGGCCTGGAGAACCAGGAACAATGTGCTGCCTAATGTGTTCTAAGAGCCTGTTTCAGGATCCTCACATGGATTTCCCATTCCTGGCCCAAAGAAAGGGCACTTTCTGGGTCTGAGGTTGTTGTCTACATTTTCAGCAAAGCCCTCGGCAGACCCTGGCCACCTGAAGCCAGAGCAGCAGCTGGCACTGACAGCAGGGCTCTAACAGTGTTAAGAGGCTTACTTGAGCTTTTGGCTAGTGAATAGCTCATTCCCTCACTCTTACTGTGGGATCAGGAAGCAAGTCATAACAAATACCTGTGTTTGAACAACCACTTGTTTTCAAAAGCTAGAGCAATTGTAATGATTTGAAGTTGTTGACTAGTGGATCCCAGGGCAATCATTGTAGAAAGGAAAGGGTTTTTCCCTGTTAGGCTTCTGAAAAATCTGGCAGTGCAGTGTGTGTCAGGATAGCTGCCATTTTTACTCTCCTGTTTGGTGAGATCTTGCAGGATTAGGTCAGGTTTGGGATCCTATAGCTAGTGAGGTTTTGATCCTTCCCTTGAACTGCAATTGGAGCTGTCAGGGAGCATTGGACAGAAGAGCCTTTTTATTCCTTCTATCAGAGGCTTTTGGATGGCAGCATGCCAAAAGTCATGCTGCAGAAATGCTGCTGATCCGGTGGGTCTGATGGCTTCCTGGTGGGATGGGGCTGCAGCCCTGCTCCTTCTTGCCAGGGCTGCTGGAGGTGCCTTTCCATGGCTCTGCTATTGAGGCTGTTCTTCCCTTGATAAGCAATAAAAATCTCTCAGAAAAGGAAACTTGCCCATATCACATCTCAGTGCTTATCATGACTCTGGAGAAATATCTCAGTCACCACAGCCCTCGTTGCACTGGGCTAACTTCTATGTGCACCTTTTTTACAGGCATGTATAGAAGTTTGGTTTCTGGGTTGGTTTTTTTTTGGTTGTGGTTTGTTTGTTTGTTTTTAAGGTTGTTGTTGTTGTTGTTTTGGCTTGGTTTTTTAACCTTTAAAAAATTCCCAAGGTCTCAGCTATGCTCTGATGCTCCATGAGAATATTTTTGAACTCTTAGAATTGTTTACTGAACAGGAAAACCATTTCTTACCCAGTTCCAACTCTGCCTGGAGCTCTGTGGAGGCATTGCCTGTGCCTCCTGGAACAACTTCACCTTCTGGAAACAGTGCTATGGAACCCTCTTCTTTTTTCCTTTCTTTTTTTTTTTTTTTAATCTTCAGCCCTGTCATCCTGCCTTGTGGACTGCAGGCATGATGTTTCCTATAATTTTAAAAGAGGCTGTTCATTGAAAGATATAAAAGCATAAACAAAAAGTTCATGTTTGTTGGCACAGTTTTTAAATGCAGACATCTGGGTTAGAGATGTGAGAAAATTGTAAAGAATTTGAAAGGTTCAAAGGCTCATGTTATTAAAGTTTTAATAATCTCCTTTTCTGCCTAGCCCCAGCCCCCTGCTAGTCTTTGAATCTTGAAGTAAAATGCCGTCTGAACAAGATTATAGTTAATTAGGGTAGGATCTTCTCTTTGAAAGCCTGTAGGAAGCTGTCCTGCCTTTTTATTTTTCAGACTAGAATGAGCTGTGTGTAGGAGGAGATACATGGCAAAAAAGCACTGGAGTGCAATGTTTTAATTTAAAGACTCCAGGGGCTCTGTTAAGTTTCTATAACACAGATTATGGTATTTTCACAATCACTTTGTTATGTAATCCCTGGAGAAATAATTCACCTGAGGTGAAATTCACATCTTGTAGAGGGGGCCAGGGAGGGCTGGCAGTAAATACATGTGCACACACCTATAGACACAGGAGCCTATACAAACACAGCTATAGACATGTGCACCTGTAGATACACAACCCCCATGGACACACATGCACAAAGCCCAGTGTGTGGCAACTTTGGGAAGTCTGGGGTGAAAGGATAAGACTGGGTGATTCCTGCTGCCCTCCTGGTGCTGGGTGATGAGGAACGATAGGGAGTGGAGGGAGCCTTTGCTTTGTTGGCCCTGCATGGCTTGCCCCAGGCCCGACTCTCCTGCTGTGAAGGGCTGGAGACTGTGGGTTCCCCATCCCTGCACAAAGCCAGGCTAGATGGGGTTATGAGCAACTTTGTGTAGTGAAGGTTCTCTGCTCATGGCAGGGGCTTTGGAACTAGGTGATCTTTAAGGTCTCTTCCAATCCAAACCATCCTGGGATTCTATGACTGCAGCTCCAGGCATGCAGTGGGCAGAGGAGTTTGGTGGCTCTGACAGCTGGCCCTACAGCACCACAGTGTGTGTGTGTGTGCTTCTTGTGGCATGAACCGATCTGTTATCTTGTCATGCTCCTGAAGTTTTACATGTGTCCTGTCTGGTGTCTCCCCAGCAGTGCCAGTGGAGAGCCCATAGCACCTGCTCGTGGCTGATGCACTCGCACAGCGACTGCAGGCAGCTTGCAAACACGGCAGAGCTGCACCCATCTCACCCATCCCCTGCACTGCAGGCTTGTGTGGCCCCTTCTCCAAAGAGCTTAACCCTCTGCTGCTGCAATGGGACGTGCACGTGCTGCTGTCACCGTGGGTGACATGCGGGGGCATGGCTGCTTGATCGGAGAAGTCACTGAGTCTTAGAAGTACAAAAATACCCGGCTGAGCCTGCATCGTGTCACTCAGCCTGCAAGAGCTACAGGTGAGAGTGTACAGACAACACGGTGCTGGTGCTGTGTCTGTAAGGACTCTTCTGGTCAACGTTCCCAGCTGACCCACACGGAGCCTGGATGCTCCCCGGTTCTTCACAGCCTCAGCCATTGCCAAGAGGGGGGAGGGTTGGGGCTGACGATTTGTTTTAGAAAAGGAAATGTATCTTTTTTTTTTTCCCCCGAGTTTGCTATAAAAAATAAAGCCGGTTATATTTCTGGTCTATTTTGTTTTTAGTGCTTGCAAGATGTCCTGAGGGAGCTATTTTTTTAGAAAAATAGGGCGTTAAGTACCGTAATTTCCCTAACATAACAATTCCATATTTATTTCACTTTCTTTTTCTTTACACTCAGTGGCTTATAATAACAGTGCTTTTCCTCATCTCCTCCTGTCTCTCTAGTCTGCTAACAACCCAATTAGTGAGTGCCCAGAGCATGAAGCATTCCTGGCCTTGCTGCTATTCCAGCCAGTCATTAACTAGGTGGAGAAGGTCTAACAAACACTGGGGGGAAGAAAAAGTAAATTTGTTTTTTAGAAGTTAGTTGAGTAGTACAGCATTAAAATAGAAAAGGTAGTAAAAGAAGGGAGTGGGGGGTGGAGGGGAGTAAACACGTTGCCAAAATACTAAGTCAATTAGGTGAAGGACCAGGATTTTCTGGTGTAGCCTGGAGTCTGGAATTGCTTTCACCAGTAAAACGCTTCCAGAAGGTCCAAAGAGCAGCAATGCCACTTTTCAGTTTTTTAGTTTATTTTTTTTTCCCTACGGGTTTTTGTATTCAGGCCTTAAACTCCAATGTTAACAAAGTAATTCTTCTTTTTTTCTGGACATCGCTGTATCTTGGTTGCTTTATACTCCACTATTGAGAATTTTCTCCATGCTTTATTTGCTCGAACATTATTTACTGACTTTTAAAGAAAGTTCTTTGGCCTTAAGAGCATGAAATCAAAGGCTCAAGAGTCTCACAACTAGTGTTCCTGGTCAGTCCTCTGAGCCTTTATTTGGCCAGATACACTTCTTTGATGTGAGATCACCAACAGGACTTGAATTCAGCAGCACAGGCTCACGGTTTAGCAGGAAACAGTGTCAATGAAGGGACCGAAGAGAGCAGTCCCTGGCTCTGAACACCCCCAGGAGATGCTGTCCTGGGGACACGGGAGTGTGCAGTCTCTAGAGCATCAAGCTCACTGGACATGGAAGAGGGAGTCTGCTTTTGGGGAACACGCAGAATGGTGGAAACACCGGCCAAGCCGGTCAAGACCCCATTGCACGGAGCCTTTACAAAGGCAGCAGTAGAAGTGGACCGTCATCCTCCTTGCACCTCGTTATCACGCAGGCAAGTTCTCATATAGGGAGATCTGAAGAGAAACTTCCTAAGAAATTCAGGGTTGGAGTCAATAATTACTTAACATACAGCACCACAAAGAGACCTGGTTTGCTAATTTCACACTTTTCTAATGAAAGGTTGGCTCACCCTCCCTAATCGTAAACCCTCCCATCCCCGAGGTATATTCCCACCCGAACCTCGCAACGCAGCAAAGCCCTCGAGTGCCCTGCCTTCAGCTATCCGACCTTCGAATGAGGGATGGCATGGAGCCCAGAAGTAGAAAGACCTGTTTGCACTGATTATCTTAGGTGTCATTAGCAGGATTCTTTACAAACAATTCCCTCCTTTGAAGGGCAGACATCCACTTGCCTGAGAAGAATAACTGCAAGCACTGGCTATCAGATTCATCCTTCCTTTGCTGTGACCTCTCCAAAACGTGGCACCTCTTTGAACCGGCTGCTCTCAGGAAAAAAAAAAGAAAAGAAAAGAAAAGAAAAAAAAAAAAAAAAAAAAGCAGCTGAATTTTCTGTGTTGACCCACCCCGTTTTCAGGTTTTTTTGGGGGGGTTTTTTGTGTTTTTTTTTTTTTTCCCAATGGTTTTGACGAGACGGTCTGTGAAATAAAGTTGAAAAGACTCTGTTGTCAGAAAGATTCTGTGAGCAAAAGGTGGCAAGCACCTTCTAAATGAATGCCTGAAACCAAGTGAAGTAGCAATTGGGAAAGTCTTTAGCTGAAATTCGTATTCGGAAGCTCTGACATGAGGAAGCTGAAAAAATGCAGTGGTGATAAGAGCATTTGTCAGGCAGCTCCTTTAGAAAGTGCCAGGACACATGGTTGCTGTTCAGAGAAACAGAGGTGGGTGTGATGTTCTGTAGTCTTCAGTTTTGCCCTTGGCATGGGATTATCCCCTGGGAAGGATATAGCATACCATTAAGTTCCTCTTTGTAAAGGTAATGAGGAATGGTCTCTCTTGAAGTCTTGCAGAAAAGGCTATAAAACCTATTGACATGTATTTTTTTCTTCCCTTACCACATCTTGGTTTATGTGATAACTGAAACTCCTACAGAAGAAAGACTAATGTTGGCACATAGTGGGGGAAGAGGTAACAGGATGAAGAACAGAATGTAAACACACACACATAATTCTTGCCAATTTAGAGCAGAATCGAGAGTTAGTACCAAATGTTGGAAAACTCATCCCAAATTTTCCTTTTGCTGCATAACATTTGTACTATAATGGGTTGACAAGTTTTCATTTCTCATTGTAGACCCAACATTGGCCTGTGGATAACCACAGAATCACAGAATATTCTGAGTTGGAAGGGACCCACAATGCTCATCAAATCCAATTCCTAACCCTGCATAGGACAACCCCAAGAGTCACATCAAGTGCCTGAAAACATTGAAAAATCCTTCCTGAACTCTGTCAAGCTTGGTGCTGTGACAACTTCCCTGAGGAGCCTGTTCCAGTGTCCAGCCACACTCTCGGTGAAGAACCTTTTCCTAATATCCAGCCTGAACTTTCCCTGACACAACTTCAGGCCATTCCCTTGGGTTCTGTCACTGGTCACCACAGAAAAAAAATCGGGCTTCCCCTCATGAGGAAGATGTTGACTGCAGTGAGATCTCCCCTCAGTCTCCTCCAGACTGAAGAAACCAAGTGACTTCAGCCTCTCCTCATACTGTTTCCTCTCCTGTCCCTTTACCATCTTTGCTGTCCTCCTTTGGATGCCCTCTCACAGCTTTGCATCCTCCCTACATTTTGGTGCCCAGAACTGCACACAGGCCCCAAGGGGAGGCTGCCCCAGAGCAGAGCAGAGCAGAGCAGAGCAGAGCAGAGCAGAGCAGAACAATCCCCTGCCTTTCCCAGCTGTGCCTGATGCAGCCCAGGACAGGGTTGGCCCTCCTGGCTGCCAGGGCACTGCTGGCTCATGTTCAACTTGCCATGGACCAGCACCCCCAGGTCCCTTTCTGTGGCACAGCTCTCCAGCCTCTCATTGCCCAAGAGACTAGCCTGTTATTCCCATCACTTAGAGCAATGCTGGTGTCATAATTTGGGTCACATCTGCACAGGTTTCTGAATTAGTTCAAGTTCAGTTATTGGGTGTCTCTGTATGACTGCAGTTATAGCAAAATGCTGTGCACTACCACCTAGGACTTCGAAATGCAAACAGGGTCTGTTGGTTTAAGCACATTAGTGTGACACACTTTATCTAGCTAAAAAGGAACAAAGTCTATGGCATATCTTTGCAAAATAGGTATATCATCTCAGTACTTACCAATATTATACTATTAAATTAAGGAATGTGCTCCTGCCTTGTATCACACAGAGATAATTTAAGACAGGATTTGGTTCTTTCTTTGTAGCATTTAGAGCTGAAGTAGAAAAAGACTGTATAAGACTTTTTGAAAGAGTCATCTGGAGTTTTCTTGCAGGAATAGTAAATACAAGTTAGATTTTAATGATTCTTGATATATAAAAATAATGAAGTGTAGGCCAAAGAACACATTCAAGTTCTGGACATTTCGTAGCAGTTATTTAGTTAATATTTTTATTACTGCATCGGTCATATGACAGGAAAGTCAGTCCAGTAACCTGCTAACTTTTGTATGTGAGAAACATAGCAAAACCAAGGAAATTTATCTTCATCAGATGTATGAAAAGCAGGTTCAAAAGACAGAAAGTGTTCTTATAGTGGTCATTAAAAATTGCTAGATGATGAAACTTTGGGAAGAAATGTATGTGACAAAATTCCATAGTTCACTAACTAGGATCTTACAACATGATTTCTCATAGGAAGTGAAAATGGGAATGCTGAGGTGTGTTCAAGACCTAGTCTACAGTCGGAGGCAGACAATGTTAAGGAAAGGAAATAATTAACCATGAAAGGCACCAAGTGGTTTAATAATTGTTATTCCAAGAATGAAAGTATCAGTACAAATGGGATCAGAAAGGAAAGTTGGATAAATATAACTGGGGAATATGCTGTGTACTGAGCTGATGGGGCTACACACAGGAAAGATCCATTTATTATTTGATTTTCTGGGTAAAAGACAGATAAGGCTGGAAAAAGATTGAAGCAAACCATGAGTAAACAGGACTCTGGGATGAAATGTTCCCCTTACAGCATTTTCCCATGTATGGTGCTTGTTCATCTCAACCAGCTGTCCCCAAATGACAGGATGGTATGGAATGAGCCATCCTGCCCCAGCCCTACATTTGCTTCAGCTTTGTTCCCCAGGAGGCTGCAAAAGCTGCCTGGAGCAGCAATCCAGATCCATGAGATCTCTGCATTAGGCTGAAGCTCGGTGCCTGGAGAGTGCTCCTTTCCAACTTAGGTTTGCAGCTTAGGTTTGCTGTAACAGGCAGTCGGGAAAAAGGACTATCTGCCCCATCCTGGGTACAGGCAAGTGCTACTCTAGAGGAAGGAAATAATTTTGTTCAAAGGGAAGCAAAACTAGGCTTAGCTTGCAATAAATTTAGATGAATTTCTAACTAAATTTTGAAATTAAATTTTACTACCTGGAACTGGCTAGTAAATAACAGATTTCTTTGGGAGGTAATTAACCATCCTTTTTAGGGAGGTTTTTCTGCTTCTGAATCTGGCTAATGGGGCAGTGTAAAGCTGCATGAAAATTTAGAAAAGACCACAAAGGAGATGGAACTTTCCAAACTTCTGCAACATTTCCTATTCTATTGAATTTTCAGTTCAGTTTTTCTGAATGTTTTATTTTTTTTCTAAATGTCTCATTTTATCTTAAGAGTCTGTCTTATGGTGCTGGGCTTTCCAGTAGGTCCTGAAATTGTGACAGATGGGAAAAATGCCATGTCTTTAGAAAGACTCCAGGATCTGGGCTTTGTGTAACTGAATGGTGCAGAAAGCTCTTCATTGTCTTGAGCCAGCTCTGATGAGCAATTGCTCTTCATCCTGTGCCTCACCTCATGCCATCCCAGGCAGCAAGGAGCCCATACTCAGCAGCCGAAACTCCTCAGGGATAAGGATTTACTGAAAAATCCAGACAGTTTTGTGATAGAGGTGTTTGTCAGGGGAGTTTCTTTAGCATTGTTTGTGGGTTGTTTTGGGAAAGTCATTTCAGGCTCTCCTGTTTCAGCAGGCTTCTCCTTTTCCTCCCTTCAGTTCCCTCCACTTTCCCTGTTTTAATTTTTGCTGCTCCTTTTTGTTGGCATTAGTAAAGAAGGAACTGTCTCCTGGTTTTAAGTTTGGGATTGGTTTAATGGTATATTCATCAGCCACCTATTGGTGAAACTATAGTCTAGGGTTCAGCTGCATAGAGTATGAACTCTGTTGACTTCAGTGGCATTTCTCTGATTTCAACATCTGAGGACCTCCCTCTAATTCCATTGAGCAAAAGCTAACACATGCAAGGCCGGTTTTCTCTTTTTTTTTTTTTTTTTTTTTTTTTTTTTTTTTTTTTTTTTTTTTTTTTTTTTTTTTTTAACAAAACCCCTTGCTGGCAAAGTGCATCTGTTAAACCATCATTGGAAAAATGCAGTTATTGTGGACTTGGTCTCATAGTAACAGCAACAATAAGGCTGTGGTAAGAGCTTGGGGTTCAATGGCAATGTTGAAAACACAAGAAGCACATCCTGTGCTCGAAGGAGCTCTCTGTCTCTGCCAGCCCAGGTCCAGCAGTGCTGCAGGTGAGGGCTCCTCACCCTCTGCAGAGGTGGGTGGTGGAGCTGTGGGACGCAGATGTGTGTCCGGCCTGGGTGAGCGTGAGGAGCTCCGGCCCGCGAGCAGACGGAGATAGCGCCGAACAATGCGGCTGGCAGCGGCGGCCGCTGCTGCAGAGGCTCTCACAATGCAGCCCCGCCGCCCCAGCGGCGCGCATTGTTCTCCTTGGTTGAGGACTCTATTCAATTAGAGAGCAAGAATCCTTTCCCCTGCTCCAGTGCCGGCTTGACGCTATCACACTGCTCCTTGGGTAACCACAGGCTTTGACACAACGCAGCTCCGATGGCGAGCTGTGCTGCACATTTATGTGGGCTTCCTTGGAAAGAACCCGTGGACATCTGGTCTGAATCTCCCTCCCATTCACATCCACATCCCCTGTGACTTCCTGAGGGACGATAAATAACTCCTGAGGTTGATACTGCATGCAAGGCTGGACCTCGTGGCTTGTCCCTTCCCTCAGTGACTGGTGCGGACAGCAGCGAGCGTGCTTCTCCAGGGAGGTGTGGGCAGTGGAGGGCAGCCAAGGGAGTGCATTGTTCCACTCTGCAGGGCTTTGATAGACATCTCCTCTTCCTTTCCACTCTGGAGGCAGGAGGAACCAGCCCATGATTTCTCATGCAGACAGACAGTATCAGGTTTGGGGACGGTGTTGCTGCTTTAGGTCCAATTCACCCATCAGGATCCTGATTGATGCTGTGGCAGATAATGCTTCTCCATACAGCTTTTGGTATGGGAGAGGTCCTGTCGGACCTAGACAGAGAGGACAGATGCAGAGATTGCCTTTCTTGAACCAATCCATCACACTTTTAATTGCCTATCCTTTGGTGACAGGCTGTCACATTTGTTAAAGAAAACCTAGAAGAGAATGTGTAAACTCTTCCCCTCCTAATTTTTGTGGTTTTGTGGGAAGACTGAAGGAAAGTTAGGTCAGAGAACCACATTGTTTAACATTTGTATTAGGATGCGTGGCTTCTGTTGTAATGCTGTCAGCCCTGTAGCTGGAGGATCTCACATTTCCTGGATGTGAAACAGCATCTAAGCATTACAAAACTTGGCTTGTCACCTCTTCCCTTTTCCTCTTGCCCCATCTCCCATGGGTTGCAGTAAAAGTGGATGAGAAAGAGATGGCATGACTGGGAACTCTTCTAACAAAGGATAGAAAGGCCACTGGGGCCAGCGCAGGTTGTGTTCTGGTGCCAGCGAAATCTGTGCCAGCAAGGAGAAACATGCTGGATTCTGGGGAGGGGAGGGACAGGAGCCAGCAGGAAGGCAGAGAAGAGAGCAAAATGCCACTTCTGATTTTGTGCTTACCCTTCAGGAGCAGGGAGCTGGCACACCTGACAACAGGGCTGAACACAAAGAAGGGCTATTGAAAATCATAAGATTTGTTGTCCTTTCTCCCTTCCAAACACAGTTTCTGCCCCCTGAGACTTCATCCTGAGCACCAACTGCTCAAAACCATTGCTCTGCTCCATCACATAGACTGCTCTTGAGGTCTTGTATGGGTGTTGGGGGTTGAATTTGTTTTTTTTTTTTGTTTGTGGAATTTTTCCCCATTGGGTTGCCAAGGGAACTAATTGCTGGGTGCTTATGGGTGCTTGTCCAAGG
>VZUI01097264.1:0-51654 GCA_013401135.1 Cettia cetti
CTGCCAAGGCCAGCACTGACCATGTCCCCAGGGGCCACATGCACGTGGCCTTTGAATCCTCCAGGGATGGGGAGCCCTGGTCAGCTGTGCCAGGCCTCCACAGCCCTTTCCACAAAGGAATTTTTCCCAGTATCCAACCTGAGTCTCCTCTCAGATCAAGGCTGTCCGCTCCTGTCAGGGAGTTGTGCAGAGCCACAGGGTCCCCCCTGAGCCTCCTTTTCTCCAGGCTGAGCCCCTTTCCCAGCTCCCTCAGCCTCTCCTGGGGCTCCAGCCCCTTCCCAGCTCCATTCCCTGCCCTGGACACGCTCCAGCCCCTCAATGTCCCTCTTGTCATGAGGGTCCCAGAGCTGCCCCCAGCACTGGAGGTGCCCCAGCAGTGCCAGCGCAGGGGCAGCACTGCCCTGATCCCCCTGGACACCATTCCTAACTGCAGGAATGACAAGGGTGTGTCCTCCCAAAGGATGTCACAGAGCTGCCACTTGGGGTTTGAATACGAGGAGGCGGCAAAATGCAGAGAAAGGAAAATTTCACTAGAATAGACTGAAATTAAAGTTTACAGATTGCCTTTATCTGTGCACTCCTTATCAAGAGATGCATAATTATGCAGCTTTGACATTTTCATCAGTGTACTCTCATTAATAACACAGAAAATTGTATCTATTTATAACTGCAACATATTTACAATATACTCTGATGTTCACATGGCACTGGCAGTAAAAACACCTGAAAGTATTTTATTAATTCAAACCTTAAAAACAAAGACCTGAGTTAGATGAGATACTTCCTTTGCAATAATAATAAAAAAAGAAATTAAAAAGTGCAGCAATTCACCGAGTCAACATCAGAGCTGCATGTAGCTTCAGTCTAAAGTTCAGTATATACAGATTAAGAAAAACAAAAAGAATTAATGTCACCTTGTTAAATTCTGTTCACGAAGGAGAAGCCTATCTACTCCCACTAAGGCTCTTAATACATATATAAAGAGCCTTCAAAATGCTATGTTTTATACTCAGAATTATTTACAATTTGTTGTTTGTCCATGTTATTATTATCCCTGCTTTCTCCTACAAGCTGCTTCTTAGGCAGGTTTTTGTAATCTGCATCCCAAAATATTTAAAGTTGCTCTCTGCTTTAAAAATGCTTCTTAATCTAGAGAGAAGCTTAAAAACTATTGATCTGCATTTTCCATTTGGCAATTTAAAGTAACTGTTTTGTTCAGGCAATAATAGTACCTTGTCACTCCTCTCCCCACTACGATGAGGAGGATTATTTCTATTGACAACAGAAAGAAGGGAAAAAGTGAACCATTCCATAAAAGTTTAGTAGCAAAATTACTGTGGCATGGAAGAAAGGGAGAAAATAAAAAACAAAACAAAACAAAACAAAACAAAACAAAACCCTCCTCATGGTCATTATCAGAAGGTTTAAATTTTTTTCTCAGCTAGCTCCCCTATTAACATTCACAAAGGTTTTCTTTCACTGTAGTCTGACTATTCCTCCACTCAGATTTTGAAGTGTCAGATGAGGATGGGTAGGAGGAATTTGCCAAGAAGGAAAAAAAAAAAAAAGATTCTTCAATTTTCTTCACGGATTCAGCTTTTTCTTATTAATGTTGAGATTATTTCTTCAACTATTTTGTTGCAAATATTTATGACTCCATATGGAACAACAGATGTTGAAGAGAAGGGATAGCAGAAAAGACTTCATTTTCAGCAATTACCCTGCTACTTGTTGTCATACTGTAGGTGTTCTTAGTGCATCTATTTTACATACCACCCTGTCCTTTCACACACTGCAAAAATGTCAGTTTGGATAATTAATGTAATAACTGCAGTCCAAATCATTTCCACAATGAAAAAAGTATAAATAGGACAACAGAAGGAAGAAATCAAGAAGGCAGAGGGAAGAGAGGAATTGCTTTAGCAGTTCTTCTGGAATATCTGATCAGGAATCAGTTTGCAAAGCTGCTTTAGTTCCTTAATACAAAATCTTTCCCTTTGGGACAGATTCCAGTGACTGTCACCAAGAAGAGAAATCCTACCAAGAAACAGGAAAACAAAGCTATGCAGGAAACAGGATAATCCTGGAAGATCATAGACAGTCACCACCACAGAGAAATTGCAGTTATGTATTGATTTATGCTAACATAGCAATTATGACACAAGATACTTAACCTCTTAATTTATTTTAAAATAGCAACAAACTAATATCAGTATTATTGCTGCTGAGTTCAACTTCTTGAAGTACACGTACAGCCAGCAGTTAAGCCTTTCAAATATTTGAAACAGGAGGAATACTCCATTTCCTGGATATTCTTGGATAATTATTCTTGCTTTATTAAGGTTTATTTTACAGCTGTGTAAAATAGGTTGTAAAGGACAATTCTGCTATTATGTCCTCCCCTGCTTAGGCTTAATAAATATTATATTCCACACCATCTATTAAAGCCAAGCAGTGGAGAAAATAGGAGTGGTAGTAATCTCCTCCACAGATGTAAAATACCTTTAATAAAATAAGGGTGTATAACAGTCAGGAACAAATTACTGAGGTCTGCTTTAATAAAATAGTACCCTTAAAGCAGTATTACTCTTAAGGTACTGACATTCCCACTGGTGATGCAGTGTATCCTTTCAAAGCAGTGCAGCTTGTTAAAATGGCAAGATATCTTTTTGCAATAGAGTGTTTGTGTCCAGGCAGATACAAGGTTTGTATAGAATGCATCCAGGGAGCCATAAAACTGGTGGGAAACATATTTCTCCATGGTATTTTAGTACTTCGAAAAATTCAATCACTGGGAAAAAATGTTTTGCTGTAAACATCTGAAGAGCATTATAAAAGCAATGGCTTCCCACAGCACCTGCCTAAATAATTTTAAGAGGGAGTGAGTATGTCTTTGCTTGTCTTCTAAAACTTGTGGAAAGCTTCTCCTATTAATTTCCCTGGTGCTGTCAGGCCAGGGCACTTTTAATCAGAAATAATTATGAGTGCAATTGGGGAATGTTCACCGGCAGGATTTTTTTGCACTGCAGAAATAAGACAACTTTTAAAACTGATCGTTAGGAGAAATATGATTAACGGGAAAATATACCCAGAGAGATGAGTACCTGAAAGGTTTGCTTCTGAATGAATTATGAATTCTTCAGATGTCAATAAAGGACTCTCCTTATATATCCCAGTATTTGAATTCAGTTCAGTTACACATTGATTTTATAAACCCTGATTAGGCATGAGAAATCCAACCCTTTTTAGTTCACCTGTTTTAATTCTGACTTCTCCCCACAAACCTTTAACCTTGCCCCAGCTCCTGATCCATCCCACGAGGGCCAGAGCACATCCCTGATCCCTCCTGTGAGCCCATCTCTGCTCCACAGTGGCAGTCAGACACTGCCAGCATCTCCTGCAGGACTGCAGGTCGCAGAGCTGAACCCTGACACAACCAATCCTCTCTTGGGCTAAGACACAGCCAGAATTTGCCTCATCTCTGTGCTCCTCCCTTGATGAGCTAGGAGGGCAAGTAAGAGCCCCTGTGGCAGAAATGCAGCCCTGGTGTGGGGATGTGACACCAGGTGACAGAGTGACCAGACTCACGGATATTCCAGCAGCAATCCGTGTGGAGCTGCCTGGCCATGGCAACTCCTCACCACCAAATAATTACACAGTGCTCTGGGGAAAAACAAGTTTTCCTAACACACAGCCAATCTATCAACAGGAAAACCTCTTCCTGACCCAAATGGCAGCTGTGATCAGGGTATAAATGGAAACTAAGCACCAAATACTGCACGTCCACTACTCTGCAGCCTCGTAACTGGGAAGTCTGCTGCTGTCACTTGTGCTGAGGGCTTTTAAAGGGTCAAATACCAGGGAGAGCAAAGACGAGGAGAACTTTCTTCAGATGGCAGCAGCTATCTGACATTAATCTGCTGTGTTCCTGCCCCAGAGGAGCCTGAGCTGCTGGGGAGGTGGATGCTGTGCTGCCTCGTGCTCCAACACCTCAGCCTTACACCTCTGCAGTGACCACCTTCTCCACAGTGACCCCCAGCACATATCAGATACATCACTTGTAAAAAGAAGTGTGAACTAACTCAACAATTCCAGGGTTACCAGTACAGTGCAGGATTACTCCCACCACCTCTCAGCAGTTTCCCTCTACTCCTCTTTGCCCAAGCACCCTGTGCCACCAACGTGGAACAGCAGAATTCATAAAAGCCATGCACAATTACGGAGTGCACACAGCAGAGCGTGGCAGTAGAGCACTGAGGTTTGGGTTAATTGCATTAAAATCAACGTCACACCTGCTTAAGGCAAGGCACAAAAGCTGGAGAACTGAGAAATGAGGATTTTTTTTCCTTGTCACAGCCAGGTATAGGTACAATCCCCATCTTTTGCTGGTTTGGCATTGTGATCCCATCACTAGGAAAACTTTAAGGAACTTCAGGAACATCTTGCTCCCAAATCATTCTAATTTTTGTAGCAGGCTGAGACAAACAAAAAATGCCAGTGGTGTCATCACTACTAAATAAAACCTACTAAAAAGATTTTTGGATAAATCCCTTGGAGTTACATGGTTCTCAACCGAAACAAGACACAAAGCAAAACAAATTACACAGGAATCCTGATCTCTGGTGCACTCACAGATTTCAAACCAGCTTTGGATTTGGTTAGTGGCTGAAAAATCCAACTTTATGGACCTGCCACTTTCTGTGGCTTCTGGATTTGGCAGCTGATGCCTGGGGAGACGCTGAGGGACCACAGAGAGCAGAGCTCTGCCACTGGGTCCCCAGGAAAAATGGTGGGGAGGAAAACAGCACCTTCTTAACCCTCCAACTGCAAATACAGAAGGTGAAAAACCAGCTGTGACTAAAACCAAAAATAGCTTGAACAGAGTCAAAAGAAGGGGGTAACTAAAAAGTATCAAACAATTGTCCACGTTTTTCTTCCAAAGGACAGGAATGAGGCTCTACACTCCATCAGTGCATCTGTCCTTCCAGAGGGACTCCCAGCAGGCCAGCCAGGAGCATGAACTTACTGCTCTAAGCCACATTATAAACTCTATAAGCATAAAACCCTTTACAAATGTTTAGGTTTTGATTACTGCTCCTGTGACGTACAGCTTTTAGCAAGCCAAGCATTTTCCTTTCCCAACTGCCTCACTCTCTTTGCAGGGCACATTATATTTTCACTTTGGCTTATTCTACCTCCTCTCTTCGAAACCCCGCATTACTTGAGAGTGGCTGACATCCCCATTCACGATAGTGCACAAAATGAAGCTTAATGAATCCCCAAAGCAATGTACTTCACGTGCTAAAATCAATGTACATTGCCTGCTACAGTATCTCCCTGTGAAATGGAGGCATTTGCTCAGAAATTTCTCTCTCAACAGGGTCTTTTTTCTTTTTGTAGCATTTAACTGCCTTTTGTCTGCTCTTGTCTCCCTCCAGTGTTGCTCAGATGGCAATCTTTTATTCCTTGTGCAAACTCATTTGGAAAATGCTGGATGGGCTACAGCTGTGTACTGCTATGTAAGGTCTAATCCATGTCAAGCAGTGCTTTATACACACTGAATAAACACAATGAAGCAATGTTTTAATTGATTATTAAAAAGGCAGGGTTCTGGGCTGAAAGCAGTATTTAAAATCAGATTTAATCAGCTAGTTTTGTACAATTCTGAAAGGTAGTGATGCTGTACATGCTGCCACTCGAGCCCTGGGGATCTCACAGAGGTGACTGCAACCCCAGGGGATGAGGCTGGGGATGAAGCTATTTCTGGGTGGTTTGTGCAAATTTCCAAGGCTCTGGCTGAAGAAAAACAAGCAGTGGAACAAAGTATCACTGAACACAAACCTTACCTGGGAAGGTGTTTTCCCACGCAGCTTCCAGGAAAATAGAATCCACATTTTCCCGGAGTCAGTCCAGGTGCTGGGGGAGCCTTTGCAGCTCAGTCTCAAACAGCAAAATCTGCTCTGGCTTTTATGATGCAGACAGTCTGGATTTACACTTTCTAGTGGTAAAAACTGACTTAAATTAACCTGCACTGCATCTGACAAAGGTGTCCAAGTTGGATGTGCAGTCTAGAGCCATAAAACGTCTCATTATGTGATTTGTTTAAACAAACAATTATTAGACAGTGCAACTACATTCTTTTTCGAACCCAGAAATAGCAATAACAGTAATAATGAAAGATAAACAATTGGCAATCAAAGTACTCATGCATCCAAAAAAGTTGCCTCTAATCCTCCACAGGACACTACACCTGGGGAACCACAGATTTTTTGAAGGATTGTTTGGAAGTTCAAGCAATGATTAATCTGAAATGAAATCCAAAATCTCAGTTCTTCTTTTGTTCCAATAAACCTTCTCCACTGACTGTACTTCTCCGTGGTACCCCATGAAGCTAAGTGAAAAAGGCATTGTAAAGCAGCTAAGTTTTTCTTCCCTTTTTCTTTCCAACAAAACTACCACTGTTGTTCTGAAATTCAGGTAGGAAAAACTGGTAATGTCTATTAGGTGGCAGCATGAAAAATCTTCATTAGCTCAAAGTACATGAATTATCAATCACACGAGAAATAGGCAGAGAGCAGCTGAAAATGGCAAACTGCTATAATTACAAATGATGTCTTGTGCATGACTCTGTCTCAAGAACTGTTACAGGATGCTGTGCAAAACCCCCAACATTTATATCCACAGTCCAAAATAATATGGTCCATTACAGTGATGTACTTTGGAGCAGAAATATCATTTTTTATGTTTCATATTGTTTCTGTTCTAGACACTGAATCTATGTTTTATTTTTCAAAAAGGATGAATTTGCCTTAGAGAACTGACAGCTTACATGAATATTTTAGTTTTGCTTGCAAGTAACAGGAAAAGAAACATGGCATAAAACTCAAGCCCCAAGTTCCTCAGAATGCCTACAAAGAATAAATTTTATGTTTATTTGTATTTCATTTTCCTTGAACAACTGCCTTTCCCTTGGGTATTTATCAAAAGCATAAAAAGAATGAGCCAAATTCACTTCTCAATGACATCCATTCAGCATTGTTGGAGCTTGTGAAATTGCACTAGACCAGCCAAGGGGAAAATTTCACTCACTGTTTAGTAAATATATAATTTATTTTTTTTCCTGGTTGAGAAGATGTATTGTTTAATCTTTAAATTCTCTGCCTGCCCCTGCTTATCAAAGGAGAAAAGGCAGCTGTTTGGTTATAAATTTGTGACCTCACACAGGAATAATGTGATGTGTCAGGCTGTGGGTTACTGGGGGCAGTCCTACACCAGGCAATTCCCACTGATGTGCTGAGGATTCCAGCATGGTTCCCGTCGACTCCACTCCACAAAGCAATAGTTACATCTTCTTCCGTATGATTTGCCTGAAATTCCCATAAATAATCTCATCTGACCTGCATTTTAAACCCCTCAGATTGCAGCAGAGTTAGGGAGGGAATGGTTTCAAGTGAATTTGGCCACTGGGAGGGTCCCTTCTCAGGGCAAGGCTGGAACAGCACTTTTATAGTGCACGACAGACACATCCCACTTCTGTAGGAGGTGAATCAGGGAAATCCACAAAAAACAACAACAGCAGGTGCTGGTTGGGCTGTGACCAAAAGAGAGCAGGTTCATAATGCAGCCAAAGTGTCCCCTGTGTCCCTCCCACCTCCTGCCCAGGCTGGGCTGCCCAGGGTTGCTCTTCACCTGTGCTACTGACTGCAGGTGTCTTAAAGCTGATTTGATCCCGTAAACCCCAATTCCCATGATACAAGATCACTTCTCCCACCATCAGTATGGATTTTGTACAGATTGATCTTGTCTTTTTTAACCAGAGCTTGCAGAAAAGGTCATTAAGATACAGAAACTGTGACTCCTAAACAGAGCACGTGGCCAAGAGCAGGAGTTAGTGCCTCTCGTCCACTGCTACCCACGAAATTACAGTTTACAGCTTTGTGAGTAGAAAAATGAGGCCTTCAAGATCTAAGCCAATGTTTTCAGGAGTCTTGTGGATTGTCTTTACTGCCAGCACAAGGACCCCCCCAAATGCAGCAGCGCATAATGTGACCATTGCCCTTGGCAGCACCATTAAACTGGGCAGTGAACTACTTCAAATAGCTGCGAGTGTTAAACATTAGTTCTGCCTTAAGTAGGTTGATTTTAACATCAAATGTGCACTGCAGTCTATGTGAACATTAAAAGCACCTTTCAAACTTAATTTTACAGAAATGTTAACGACCAGAACAAACTACTGAAGGCAAAGAAGAAAAGTAATTATTTCAACAGATGAAAGGAAACAGTAAATTAACACCCTTGTTTTAAAAGGGGGCACAGTAACTTATCTGCTTTAAGGAAATACCATTAACTGGAGGTACCATGGATATTTTACTTAATATGTTTATGGTTTGGGGTTTCTTTTCTCTTCTGACCTTTAAAAATGAGGTCTGAGGGGAAAGGAGAGCCGTAAATCTTTAATTGAAATACAACAAGTTCCAGAAACTGCTTTATCAAAATCATTGCACGAGAATTGGCTCCTAAATATCAACATTATGTGTCATATACACACACATCAAAGCCATCAACAGCAACAACCTTTATGGCCACAGAGGCCTCTAAATTCTAAAGAAAACAGCAAGACAGAACCAGAATGACTCAGAAATATTCTGAACATACCACCAGTGCCTACGTACATAAAAAAACTCCAGGGACAGCTAAACTAATCCTATTATTACATTAAAAAATATCCAGGGAGAAATTTGTCATAGTTTAGAAAATGTTAAGCTGCTTGTTATAAATACGAAACACACCAGTTTTTGTGCATGAGCTGTTATTCAGTGCAATTTTGAAAACTGTTTAAAAACAGTCACTGGCTTGTAAGCAAGATTTTCTTACCATATGTGTTGCAATATGGAAGCAGATTGTGGACATTTCCAAAGGAATTTTTTTATATATACATACATACATACATACATACATACATACATACATATATATATATATATAAATAAAGTGTTTACAGCAAAATTTAGGTGATCATTAGGTTGGGTTTTTTTTGTGGACATGCATTTTCTACATAACAAAAAAAATGTACTGATTTAAATGTGGGGCTTGAAAATAATTTACTTTGCATAATCAACATATATATATGCTTTTCATTCTAAAATCACTCACTTGCAGACCTCAAATGATGAAATGGTTAATTATCCTCACAACTTACACATGTCCACTTTGAAAATACAGTCAAATTTAGGGTTTCTTCAGCAAAGCTGCATTGCTGATGAAAGTTGCTTTAATCTGGGATTTTAATTCATATTTTTCCATGAAGGATACTTTAGTGAAGGTATTATATTGTACTGCAAACTGCAAGTGTTATGCAGATTTCTAGGGATGATAAATGCTAAATACACATACATCCATACAGGACATACATACAGGACCTAAGAGGTAAGGAAAGAACTGCACACAGAATTCAGCAATCCTGAAGTAAATTGAGAACCAGAAGGTCAGGAAAAACTGATGATGTAGTCTCAGCAAACACTGGCTTTGACAGGAAAGCCAATTTCAGTAGTTCCCACGCCCCACAGCACAGCTCAGCAGCCCCTTCTGTGAAAATCTTTTGGATGCCTATTTTTAAACTGCATCATATAGAGTCTCTTCACTAACACCTCTGGATGATGCAGGATTATTATTTTGGGGAGGCATTTTCTTGCTGACGGTATTTTGATGTGGGAACAGGCACAATCTGGTTCATTCTTACACATTATTTAAATCGTGGCAGTTAATGTCATGTCAGATGAAAACAGCAGTAAGAGTTGTTTAAGGCCCTTTATTTTTTGAACAAGCAAAATGTATTATTTTGTCTGATTTTAAGACGAAATTGAGGAATGTGTGGAAAAGTACCCATGACCTTCTGGCATGAAAGATGCCTACTCCACAAACTCTCCCTTTAACAGTCTCATTTGAGGGTATTAAAGGGGGTAATTGAAGAAACAGCAGCTGAAGACAACCCTTCAAGAGAGAACTGCGAGTTGGAAAACCTTTAACCTGTGTTATTGCACCCACCCAGACACTGTCAGATCCACTACCCAACCCAAGCTCAGCCTGCCACTCCTGCATCCATCACCCTGTGCTGGATTGATCATGATTTGGTATTGAGATGTGATAAATACCACCACGTTCATGCCTTCAAACAGCAACTCCTGAAACGCATGGTGACAGTGCTGTTGCTCTAAACATATCTGCACCAATTATTAGGGTGAGAAGAATTTGTGAGCCAGCAGTCTAAAATCCTAAGTTTTAGCTGCACACAGCAAGGTATACACTTATTTAAAAATAAATGTGAAATTCAGTCTTCCACAAAAGCAGCAGTGTCATGAGAAAACTCTGGCTTTAAGTTTTGTAAACGCTGCGTTTTCAATATTAGAGTGTCAGTCTTCATTCACTCTCTGACAAGGTTGTCAATCAAACAACAATCTAGTTTTGTAAGACTTTAACCAAAGATCAAAGCAATGATACTGCTGAGTTCACATTACCTTCCCAGAGATAACCACTTGAGCACTTTCATAGCACTGCATCGATATTAACTTTGCACCTTCCTTCCAAGCAAATAAAACAGGACAAAGTTTGACAGCTCTGCTGGCTTCTGCACTCAGCCCTGATCCAAGCTGAATCCCAGTGCCATTCCCTCTATCCCTTATAACTCCTCCTGGATATTGAAGGTAAGGACTGCAGGACTTGTGTTCAGTTACATTTTCATCAATTAAAGGAAAATGAAATGTGCTTTCTGTCTCCTTTGAGGAGCCCATCAAATGTCTTTTCCTCAATAACAATAGTTGGGCAATAAAAAGATGAGTGAGCAAAATGTGGTATATCATCATTTTGCCTTTGACTCCAGCCCAATGGCAAATGAAAGGCATCCAAAATCAATTTCCAGAAGCTAATAAATTCAGTATGTGAAAGCAGTGAAAATATAACTTTTGCAGCCTCATCATCAAGCTGATTTGTAAGCAAAGCTGGGCCCAATTCCTGCACCCTATAGCACCCATATTTTCAGTTCCATGCAGGTAATATACCATTTCTCCACAGTTTCTATTCTGAGGCTAAACAGAGAGATATATACATCTATATCTTCTTTCCACAAACATACGTCCTGGTAATATCATAATAAAAATCTGAACATGCTGTGCCCAGGAAATCGTGTCGATCCCTATCAGTTACTTCTTCTAGTAACAGTGAAGGGAAGGTGAAGGCAAATGCTGCTCCAAGGGCAGAATCTGAGCACAGCTGCCTCCCACAGCTCCACAGGAATTCCAGGGCAGGCCTCTTTATGGCAGCATGGACAGGGGCTGTGGGGGCTTTTATTTGCTTGTTAACTGCAGCATTTGCCAGACCAGGCCCAGCTAAAGGCAAGATTCCACAGGGAATATTGTCTGACCATAATCACAATTTTAAAATACTCCCTGAGCAGTGCTGAACACCTGCAGGGTATGGCTTTGGATCTTACACTGGTGAGAGCTTCTACTCATCCCAAGCAGTTCTTCTATGTGACAGACTATGGATTTTTTAAAATCTAAACCAACCGCAGACAGCAATATTACACAGGGTCAATCACACTTACCTAACACACTGAAAAGTCATTAAAAGTGTTAAAATTTTCTTGGTGTGGTACTTACTTAAAAAGAATAAATAAAGTAGGAAAAAACCCAAAACACCAAAAACAAAGTTGTTTCTGACCCTAAAGGTTTCTTTGCCCATATGGGGATTTTTTTCCTACAGGGGAAAAAAAAAAAAAGAAACCAACAAAAAAACCCAAAACATAAAGAGAAAAAAACTGAAGGGAGACAGTAAGGCAGGCAAGCTTGGTTCTGGAGAGAGCTTGAATTGGCAGTGGAAAATGTGGCTGGGGAGCACAGCTGAAGAATGATGGTGTATGTGGACTGATGACATGTGCAAGGTTTGGAAAACAGCAGGTGGAGGAAACTGTGGAACAGAATTATATTTAAAGGGGAGAAGTTAGAACTAGGTGAGAACAGTAAAGGAATCACACTCAGAGTGTAAAATACTGCTTTGTCACTTAGTTCATACTGTGAACATGTCCAGGTTTTTTCTTCCAAGTCAGCAGCAATGGGAAATGCTGTTCTTTCTTACTCTATTTGTCACTAGGGCACCATTCTCCTCAGATGCTGGCAGCTTTTGGGAGCCTAGACTGTTATTACGGGACCTGGGACAACTATTACCTCACACTGCAAAAAACACTCTGCTGAGGTATTTTTTGTTAGAAATACCAGATAATGTTTCCTCTTTCTTTACTCTAGGATTTTAGTCAGCAGTTGGAAATGAGTGACTATGAAATCCAACTCAAATCTGGGTAACACTGTAAAACCTTCTTTCTTTCATGTTTGTTTTACCTACTTTACCTGCTCACCTCTAATGTAAGCAAGATATAATGATTTTTTAGCCTCAAACACTGTTTCTCCAGCTGAAGATCCTGAGCCATGCCTGCCCTCCACAATTCCAGCTTTCCAAAACCCAAGTATTAAAAAGCAGAAAGCCTGGGAGATTACGTTGCTGATATTTCTGTAGCGGTGGATAAGCACAAGAGTATCTTTCCAATCTCCTGCAGACAGAGCAGGTTAGGAAGTGTGAATGCAGATGTGAAGCCAGCTTTGAAAGAGCAATTCTGTGTGTAAGGGGTCACCTGAAGGTGGTGACAGTGTTGTTGCACCTGTTACTGCCCTGCTTTACCCCTGGGGCTGAGCTCCCCCAGGGCTGGCTGGATGGCAGCAGAACCTGGAGCAGGCTCAAGGCACACAAGCACGTATATTGGATGTTTCATGTTAGATGTGAAACACAAGTGAAGCTGTGAACGCTACGCAGCACCCCGCAGTGAGCACTCTGCCACAAGCCAGTCCTGTCCACCTCCCCTCTGCCAGCTCTGTGACCCCACAGGCCAGGACACGGGGTCCTGGGTGTGTCAGACCCCTGCCCCGGGGTGACTCTGACACACTTCATGTGCACAGCACATCTCTCTCCACAGCCCACGGAACACACAGCTGGGATTTGATGCACCATGAACCACAGCAGCACTGCAAAGGCCCCTCTGAGATGGAAACATGCTTAAAGTGCTCATGCTAAAAGTACCTGCTCACAAAACGTCTTCAAACTGCTGCTGAGCACTGTGATCTGAACCAAATGCAGAGAGAGAGACTACAGAATATCGATTACACTTCACATGCTTACATGTCATCAACAATTAATATTTCCTTGGTGTGTAGTACTTAAAAAGAATACTCAAATGAAAAAACCCCACCAAAACCAAACAGACTTTTTTTATAGCACCAGTTTTAAACAGGACCTATAAAGTGCTACCCCTTCATAGCCTCTGCTCAGCACGGAGAGATTTCACACAGCTTCAAGCATGAATTAACCACACTTGGTCCTTCCTGCTCATAGGATTTAAGACTGATTTTCAAAGTCTAAGTTTAAAAAGCTAAACTTTTCTGCATTTCCTTTTATCTTTGATGATGCCAGCCAAAAATAGTTTCTCCTAAATTCTGACAGTTTCTTCTGTAAAGACAAAAGGCACATTTATAAAAGCATCCAAAAACCAGAATATACTTAAATATAAAAAATGCCTAACTGCATCCATAACTAAGTCTTCATTTAGTTTAAAAGTTTTGATATTATCTCTTATTATTTATTCTTCAAAGGAGAATTGTAATTAGAAAAGTTCTGCAAATTTGCACTAATGAAGCAGAAAAATCTACTATGAAGTAATGAATTTTATTAATTGCCATGCAAGCCAGTAAGTAAAAATGTTAAAAATTTAAGTACACCTAGATCTTTTTTTATGATTTTTATAGCAGTTTATGTTAAATTACTTACAGATTATTTCAGAGAAACACGGAATGTCTTGGATTGGAAAGGACCTTAGAGAATATCTTGTTCCAACACTGCTATGGGCAGGGACACCTTGCACTACACCAGGCTGCTCATTTCTAAATCTCTGTAACAACTTGAGCTGGGAAGTATAATTTTGCCACAAATTTGAACTATTAACAAGGAATTTATACTCCCTTAACACTGAGAAATAGAGGGCACTTAAATATACAGCAAAATCACATTGCGGACTCTAAGCAGAAACATGAAAACTGCTGGGATTGAGAGTGAAAGGAAACCCCAAATCCCTTTTTTTGTTTCCATCTTTCTTCCCTTCCCCACATCCAGCAGTTTTCCTTGCTGTGCTCAGGACATCTCTCTAAATCCAGGGGGAAAAAGGACTCCCATAAAAATGCCTTATGCCAGGATGTGTTAGCGCCATTACATGAAATAATTGTTCCTTGGGAGATTCTAGACAGTCAATTAACCCCCAATTCATGACTCAAGTGGCAGAGCAGACACTCCATGAATAAAGGGTAGGGGTTCAATTCTCAATTAGGATGATTTTTTTTCCTTAATAGTTTAATCTTGTGGTCAATTAAATCCCCAAGCGTTGTATTAATTATTATATGAATTCTAGACAACTTCTAATTTAAAGGTCAGTTATGGTGTACCACACAACTAGACCAGAGCCAAGGGCTTAAATTTTTCTAAAAATTCTACCTTAGGGACAAAAATCCTCTCTTCTGAAATAAGACAAGGAAATGTCTTTACATGGTGCCTTCCTAATCTGGGATACTTTAAATGTCTCCTAGATTTTACACCAGAAGTAAGACTGCATTATGCCACAGATCATTAGAAACCAGTTTACTGCTGCACCACATATTCCTGTCGCCAGTTACAATAAACAGGGCTTCTAAGCAGATTTTTAAGCATTAATCTCATCTCCAATTGCTGAGCTTTATTCCTATATTGTTGGGCACAGCAGCTTGGAATAGTAGCTTACTTTTTCCATCTGTTAGACATATAGAGACTATCGGTTTGTGAAGTACTTTCTTGGTGCTCTTTTTGTTAGAATAAAAGTCCTGGATTTCCTCGGGGAAGCAGGGGACATATGCTGGTGCTCTATGGTTTCTGAGTTACTGCAGAGATGAATTCCTCTTGGCCAGCTTTCTGTTGAATAGGTGCTGGAATCATATAAAACAGCAACTTGTGAAAAAAACCCACAGTAAAATGGTGAGTTTGCTGGCCAAATCAGTGATCATTTTTCAACTAATTATTTTTCTTGCTCAAAATGAAGACAGTTTGTCTTTGAAAAGACTGTCTATCATTAAAAAAGGAAAGTATGGAAAGTTTTTGAAACAACTATAACAGATGTCATAGCAGTTGAAAGTACAATTAGAAAGCACAACGCCGCAGAAATAAAACTTCAAACAAAAGCAGAAAGAGTTCTTAGTGCACATCAATAATTTAGAATGATTTAAGAACTGTTTTATAGATGCAAGTTGCTCTCTTTCTGTCTATATATAAATCGAATGTGGTCTTTATAGGCAAACAAAAAGGGGATACAATCCTTTTAAATTATTTTTAGGATAATTGTTTCCACAGCAAACATCATTATTTATCAGTTTTGAAAAGAAGCCAACTGCCAACATTTGAAATGCACAAACCTTGGCACTCAACACAGAAAATGGTAATCTCCCCCCTTTTCTAAACCAGTTTTGCATTTATTTTACACATTTGTCAAGTTCTTATCTCAAAGTCCATGCAGTTTACCTACTTCTATCAGAAATCATTATATTTTACTTTTAATCACCTTCCCATAGCTAATTTGGTAACTCAGGAAGGGAAACTGTTATTGCTACCAGATGCTGTTACCTTCCTGCTAACTCACATATTCCTACAAATTGATTCAACAGCCTGGAAAACAAGGTTTAATATGTATTATTATGCCTTCTGGATTTCTTCTGTTATAATCTCTTTTTTTTAGATAAACAGTCTCATGCTAGTGATACAAACATTCTAAAGCTATACTACAGACACTTTCCATAGTAATTCCCTCAGGAGAGTATTGCAGGATGCTGCTGGTCCTATGCCAGCAGGAATTTCCATTTATTTCTATGTGTAGACTTCAAGGAAAAAAGAAAACCAGGCAATTTCATGTATAGAGAGCTGAGATTTTCCCTTTCAGATGAGCAAGAATATTAGGGAATAAAAATTAAGGTCCTTGAGACTGTAAGTTTTCTACAGAGGAAGTGGGAACAGATGTTCTTGTAGGTCATAGAAGAGAATACAGATCCCCAACAACTTCCACACTGGAATATCAGAATACACTTTCACTGGAGGCAGCCAGGAAGGCCCCTGCCCAGTCGCTTTGCTGCTTGAAACAGCAAAAATTACAAGAAAAAAATGGAGCAAAAAGAAACTGCAAACTTGAGACTTCAGTTCTGCTATTACAAGTTATTAATCCCCATAATCTGAGTAGGTTGACCCTCACTGGTGAAAAAAACTCACATTGATTCTGCCAATTTAGCAACAACTCTTCCACAAAGACAATCATACTTTGCAGATACTTGCATTTACCCTCACTATTTGATGTGACTAATGATACATGAGCTGCTATTGTGTAAAATTAAAGCCCCAAACTGTTCCATACAGTATTTAATATGGGCCATATAGGAAGTGATGTTTACAAAACACTCATCCTAAAACAGGCTGCTGAAAAGTTATCTTGTGTATTAGAGAGAATTCTTATTGAGAATCAGACTCTAATCTAGAAATATTTGACTCATTTTCTGTTGAGTTTTCCACACCTGTGTATGGAGAAAAATTAACAATGACCATTCTTGAAACAATTCCCATCTCTCATTAACTTATGTATTATTTTTTGAATATTGATGGATTTATTTTTTTATTTTTTATAAATATCAAAAGCTTTGTACAAAGAAATTATGTCATCATATAATCCTTATTATTTTTATTAGTACTTCTGGTGATTTTACAGAAATATTATGCTTTGTATAATATCACTTAAAATAAAATTCGGTATATACAAATACAGATGGTATATAAATAAATGTAAGTATAAATATAGATCTATGGTTTTACAGAGCAATTCCAACTCTCCATTCTGCCTAAATCCATTCTGCCTCTGGTGCCAAAGGCGATATGACAACAATGACAATAATGTCAAAAGTCAAACAGCAGCTCTGGTGACTCCTCCTTTAACATGTGAATCTCTCCACACTTCTGCCTGGAGGGCACCATCGTTACAGTCAATTTCAAGATTTTCACACTAACAAAAACCAAGACAGCAACAAATACAGGCCAGTCTCCTAATCCACAACATCTAAAAAGTCCCCGGAGATTACAGATGCATAAATAACATGTTATTTTCTGAACAATGCTTATTTTCTGGCCTCTGTGAGTAGGCACACGTACACACACATATCCCATTTTTCTGCTCCAGCTCAGCCATCTCCCAGAGATGGCTCCATCATCCAACAAATTCCACATAAAAAGGCATCTTCCAGCACACCACAAGAGGCTCTCCACTGAACTGTCAGTAAGATCTGCACAGCTCTGGATCCCCTCGCTGACAATACACACCCGAAAAAGCCATGGGGTATGTCAGCAAATACACACAAGCCAGGTCTAGCCATCAAAACATCACAGAGCAGCGCCAGTGATGGGTAAAACAGACAGATTCAAAACTGCACCATGTTTTATAGATTATAACATCTCAGAATACACCTGGAAGCAGAATTTTATTTATTAAACTGTTTGTTATAGCCTGTCACATTCTGTCAGCTAGAAGAAAAATCTGCTTTGGAAACGACTTTCACACTGACTACAAAATAAAATAAGAAAATAAATCAGCTGGGACTTTAACATCAACATGGAAAGGCCAAGCATGACCCAAGAAGTGTGCTGGGGATTTTTGTATTGGAGTAACCCCTCTTTCTAGTCTGTACTCATCCAGAGTACAAATTCCTCCAATTTCAGAGTTCACAGCTGTCTCTCCTTCCACCTTTTTAACAATCCTGCTACAAGAATGATATTCAGAGCTGGGAATCTTCAACAGGGATCCCACAATGATCTTCAAATACAACTCTTCAGCGAATAGCTCATGCAAGGATAAAATCCCCCTTAAAACCTTGGCATTATTAGAATCAAGCTGTAACAAACTGAGCTAATTCAGTTGAAATTATATGGATTGATTAGACTGCTCCTTCAGGCATGATGACGAATTTTCAAAGGACAGCTGATAATATGAAAAACCCACTGAGAATACTGTCCATCTCAGAAACCACTGTGGCTCTAACACACAAATCCCACACGTAGTCCAAAGTGTTGGAGTGGTGCCTTCTGCCCTAACAATCAAATATGAAATCTGATTTCCTGCAATCTGCAGCTCCAGTAGCTTCTGAGATGAGCACACGGGCCATTATCAGCTCTGCTGAGAAGAATTCATGTAACTTTATCAAAAGAATTCAAAACAATGTCTGAGATGTAATGAAAACCACATTTATTCTGGTTTCATGACTACACATCAAGAATAATCTTTTTCTACTTCCACTCTGAGGTTAGTTCACTATCTTATGCACAGAATCCTTGATGGTTAGGGTTAGAAGTTCACTAAGGATTTATTACTTGCTATTATCAGGAATATTCTAATGCACTAAATGCACATTCTAAAACACTTTGGAGATGAACCTTAATGTGCAGTTTTGTCTCAGCCTTGCTGTCCCCAGAAGCCTCTGGGCAGCAAGTCCTCCACAAAAGGGAAGACAGAGCCCCTAATTGCCATCTTAATGTGACTGTTACACAGGAGACAGACACACTCCACAGAGCCATCTTAGATATTCAAGATCAAATTAGGAAAAAAGTCCCTGAGTACACAAAAAATGCTACACAAAATACCATCCACCAGTGCTGGATTTGCTCTTCTGACAGCAGGAGCACACACTGCTGTCACAATCATGAGCTCTGTATTTCACTGATCTGGAACATCCAGCTGTGGGCAGCAGGACAAACTCTGGCTCACTGGTAGGAACCCTCAGGAAAGAACTGTGTTTTATGAAGCACAGCTTCTGTGAATTTCCTGAAGGTCTTCCTCAGTCACAAATACTGCAAAACTTCCAAAGTCACCAATTAACAACTGCTATGACTAATTCAAATTTTTTGACTGTATTTTTATCCCTTTCTTCCCCTGTGTGGGCACAGCTGCATACTTGGGCACACAAATGCAGGAGCACAGTGCCCCTGAGCACTTCTGGGGCTCGGGCAGCAGAGGCTGAGACCCTGTTGGCGCATTCCCCAAGATCCCAAGGATTTCTGTAACATGGCAAAAAACATTCAGCAACCTCTCAGGACACAGATTGTCCACATCTTACTGCTCATAATGAGGACTGAAGGCAAACCTATTAAATAGCTCACAGACACTAAGAATGTCATCAACTGCAGGTCTCAGGTTAATGACTTTGCACCAGAGGAAACACCAAGCAGAGAATTCTGTGGGTCAGTTTTAAGACCAGTGCTAAGGAAAAGATCCTGGGCCTAATCTAAAAGCTTTCTTAGGTTACTGGGTACCAATCAACAATTTTTCTCCTCTTAATATACTTCTAAAATTTGATATAACTCAGATGAACCTACATGAACAATTCCCAGTTAGGAGGTAAAGTGGGAATGTCCCTGAAGAGACAACTGATTGAAGAGTAGCTATCAGATTTCCCTCTTATTTGCTGATTGTATTGCACAGACTGACATAAATACCTTACAAAAAATTTGTTCCAAAGCCTTTTCAGTAAAGAAAATTTCATTATTTCACCATGTCTCTCCAGATTCATAATTTGTAGTGTTTAGACAGCAATACATTAAAGTCACTGAAATCTAATAAATAAAACATATTAATAAATTATATATCAATGCAAGAATCTGCCTTAGCCCATCTGCCAAGATAACTATGAAGTAGATATTTTACTCATTCAGAGAAAGTGGATTCCTAAAAATAATTCCGCAAATAAAGTTCTAATATAAACTTAATGTAAAAGGCGTGTCCTTGGAGTACTTCACTAGCATCTCTTGCATAATTGCCTTTGTATTTATAAATCTTTCAGCAATGGTTAAGCACACAATCATAACACCATGAGTACAGGCACTTCAAAATTAAAGCTTTATCCTTATTAATTATATTTTGTGAATCTAAGTGTTAATAGAGTTTGCCTTGGTTTTAAGGATTTGGGGTTTTTTTGGCTCGACTGACTGAAAGACAATCACACCTACTATTAGGCCACCTTTTTAACAGTTGACAGTTCACTTGTAGGTTAAATTTAACAACAAAAAAAAAACTTGTGGAAAATGCCTCCACCCAGAATAGAGCACTGTGCTTCTTATCTTTCAGTATTGTCTGAGAATAAAAAATGTAAAAAATATCTCCGACTTACCCAGTGGACTTTTGCACTGCACATGTCACTCAATGTTTTGGGAAAAAGAAACCTTTAAATTCACGTACTATTGCACCCACTGCTGATGAAACAACCCCAGGGTCTAAGATACAAACACTCTGACACCAGAATGAACATGGTTTCACTCCTGATTTGGGGAGTTCTTCATGTATTCATGAACACATTTGTGAAGAAAATAGCTTTCTTCTCACTGTATCTTTAACATGCCAGTACTGACATGTCAAACAAACAGCACAGAGACCATGTGAGGTGCTGGCACCTACTGCACATTTTGCACAGACACCGTGTGGTTCAGCTTCATGCTCCTTGCTCCCCTTCTCATTCCATCCCTTTTCCATCTGGATGCTTTCAGATTAATTATTGGGAAAGTCCCCTCTCTGGAGCACAGCCCCCACCAGCCTGTTGCTGTTTCAGGTGTTCTGCACCTGCTCATTCTCCTCCCCTCACATCCTGAGTAGCCCAGTCTTTAGGCAGTGATTAATTTAAACAGCACAAACCCTCTTTTCCGCTAATGAAATTCAATAAATAAATATGGTTACTCTTTCATTACTGTGCTCTCTGGCCATCTGAAAATATTTCACTCAGCGGACAGAAATGATGCAAAATTCTCCTTTCCTTGAAGCAATAAAGGGAAAGGTGTTCTTTAATAAACTGGGAAGGGAGAGCTGCCAGATGCAGAGTTTAGAGACTACTACAGGGCCATGGGACACGGCCCTAGAGCCTGGATTTGGGTTCTGGAGATGCAGGATGGGCTGAAGGAGGGAGCACTGCACCCCAAGCAGTTCTGGGAGTGCAGGGCAAGTCCCCTTCTCAGTGAAAATCATATTTATTTGTACTCAAAAACTGCAGGAACAGGGGGTAAGTGACAACATGTGTCATTAATGGAATTTTCCTGTAATATTTTCCTCTGGTTTGCACCCCAAACCCCATGTAAACATGCTATTCATGTCTAGATAACATCCAGCAGCACGAGCTGGGGGAAAAAACCTTCCAAAAGACCAAGCTTTGGTCAAACTGTTCCTACTGAAGACATCCTGTACATTCCCACTGATTTCACTGTGGCAAGAGTTGGGCCAGTGCCTTTTATTGCTCCAGCCTATGTGAGGAGTTTGAAATATTTCTTGTCATGCAGTCACACAGAATAATTGTACCAGCATCTAAATCCGCCTGGAAGGCACGGCCAAATTCTCTTCTGGCTCATTTCACATTCCTAATGCCAGAATTCATATGGAGGTTTCTGTAAAGCCTATATGGGGCTGTGTCAAACACAATCCTACCCCACACAATAGAGATTTTTTCCAGGATATGTATTGAAGCAGATGAATTTGACATTCAGTTTCTGTGAGAAATTGTGCAGGTAAAATGTGGGGTTGTGTTCTAGGGGGCGGATTTTGTAACTGTTTCCTTGCACTAGTGATTTCAAAATAAGGTGCAGATTACTCTTGATATAATTTTCACTCAGAAATAGATGCACAGGCAAAATGCTGGTGTAACATGCCAGAAAAAGGCATTTGACAAAAATACAATACTGTATGTAATCCATGCAGCAAAAACAATTTTAGATATACATAAAAAGACCCCCAAACCATGCAGACTTCCAAAGATGTTTGACTTTGTTGCCTTCTAATGTTAAATCTGACCATACTTCCTCTAAAAGGATGATGAAATGATGCAAAGTAATTGAGATTCAATGGCATTTCTCCTTCAAAAAGCTTAAAGGTATGGCTGTAACTGGGCTCTAAACACTCTGCAATGAGACAGCCACCAATTCTGCCCCACCAACACATGCAAACAAATCACAGGAATTCCAACAACCTCATATTAACTGTATTTTAAAGAAGCACTGTTGTGAATCCATGTTCTCCTCAGCCTTAATCACCTTGAAATTACTTTGATGAGCACAAAGTGGCACATTTTTGTCTGTTGCTGAGATCACTTAAAATGGGACATGGAGAACAAACACTGTGTGTCCTGAGGGGTATTTTGTCTATAATCATTACAATAACTTTTATCATTTTTTTTCGCTAAGCTTTCACATAAGTAGTACTCCTGATAAATTGGAGTTCCTTAATTTTCAATTGTTGCAATCTTAATTGTTACTGTGAGCTTGGCTTTCTTAAGTTATGTCAAGGTGTATAACAGAAAAACATGTTCAATATATGCCTTCAATAATTTCTTTGTTGTTTGAAAACTTCCAACTTACAGCAAAGCTGGCATTTTATGGCCTGCAGAGCTATAAATCATTTTTAAAATCATGATGATATTACTCAAAACAGATGTGAAAACATATGTTTGCCACGGTTGTATAAACCGCTTACTTGTCATACTTAATAAATGTTGATACTTTTATTTTAACTACATTCCTTCTTAATAACTTTGAAAATCTTTTCCATGGTGAGTATATTTTGCCTTGGTAGGAGCAATGGCAGGTTTGGAAAAATAAAGCTTGCTCTGTATACAAATTAAATGGATGTTTTCTGGGCAGGGCAAGACAGCACAGATCACACTCCTCACACTGTCCATATCTGACCCTAAAACACTCAGCATAACTGAGGTGCACCAGAGCCCAAAGTAATTATACAGGAGAAAAGAGTATAAGGAACAAAGAATCTGCACAGGACTGGGACAAATCATTGAGGACTAACACCACTGGTTCCCACAGAAATTGCAATGTAGGTCTGTCCCACTGATAAATGCAAAATCAGCATGGAATACAGGACATACAAGGCTGGTGCCTTTAAAATTTCTGTATTAGTCCCACTATAATGTCATCAAAAGACTCTGGTTCTGGAGCCATGATGACTTGAAAAATCACACATGTACATGACAAAAAAAAATTTTTCATATTTTCTGAGAAAAACTTGACATCTGCAGACCAAGCAGAAAAGCAGAAACTTTGTTCTGTCTCTAAAATGGTATTTTAAAATGTCTCATGATTTCGAAGCATTTTTTTTCTCATGCAGATGGACCCTGAACACTAAATTAATTCTAAAAAATCCCCTAAGTGCATGCAGAACTAACACATGTATGAAGACGTATTTCTCAGTACTTAATCAATTAAAGAAATTATGCAAAAATGTACACTAGGAAATGAATAAACTTACACAACTTTAATCTTAAGGAGAACTATGGCACACAAACTGTTAGCATCAGATCTTTGTGATTTTTTCCATGTTAAAAGGAATGATCACAGGAGCCTGGGAATTGGGTTAACAGGTGGTGGAGGTTCAATTATTTTTGCTATGGGGATTTCTGAATCATTTTTTCAGATTCTTAAACTGTACCTTCCTTCATCCATCCTGAGTGACAGAACTGCTACTACCAAGAAGTACATGATTTGCATCTTTGAACCCCACAGGACACTGAATTGTTTCGCTGAAAAATGACTGAACATGTGGCAAGAAACTATGCACAGTTCAACAGAATTAAAACACTTGCAGGCTTAGATTAAATACTCACTATGCAATTACTACAGAAATGTAATTTTTAAATCTTAAGAGTGAAGTTATGGCTGGTAACTTTTTAAAAATGTCAACAAGAGTCAAGAGGGAAGGATTTAAGCAGGATGATCCAGACAGAAAATTATCTCAGAACGGCACAGAAGGGCTCTTTTGGGGTTCATGAGCAAAATGCTCAAATGCCCAGAAAAACCAGTGAACAGAAAACAGCTTCTGTCTTCAAGGAGAGCTGAACACGAAAATACAAAATATAAGGTGGAAGTACCAGGCTTTTCCTACCCATGACTGGATCAGTCAGAGACCTCTAAGGAATAGAGCTGATTGCACAAAATCATGACACTGCTCAAATAATTTTATATAACTCTGGAACCACAGGGCATGGAGGGCCTCCAAATTCTCTTCTGAGTAGCCCATGAAATTGTCTATATGCTTGCCTTTTAATTTTCTCTGAAAATACATGACAATGACCTCAACAAAATATAAATCAGTTTGTGCTTTCATTTATGATGATAAATATGAATATTCTCAGTAGACTTACAAGTACACTTAGCTTATGTTGTCTCTTCCTTCTGTTTCCTTTCCTTCACATCTTTTTCACTCTAAAATCTCCCTATCCTCCTCAGTATCTCTTTGCACTATTTTCCCAGAATAAATCCCTGAGTACTCACCTTCTCCAGCACCCAAGAACCTCTGCAAGGAGAACCCAGCAGAGGAAGCACTTCCCTGCCTACTGGAGAATCCCTCCAGGCCAAACATCAACTCCTCCCTTGCTGCCCCTCACTGGTGCCACAATAAAAAATTATATTGCTCACCCAGAGCATCAGAGCAGTCTGCACACACATCCCCTTGAAGGCAAACAAACAATACCAAGTGACTGATCAAATATTTGCTTGGAACTTCATAAATAATTGAGCCAGAAGACCTGCAAAATACTACCCTCATGCTATATAAACAGAGAGAAGCAGAGTTCTCATTGCTTACACTTCCATGTGAGTTCACTGGATACATTATTCATTGCAATTAGGCACTTAGTTCTCTTAAATTAGTAATATAATGTCATTGCATATGCAGAACACAAGAAAAAGGAATACAACACATAACAAGTGGAATTAAATGCCTGAAATGGAAAACCGTCTGTAATTTTACCTTTCTCCTTTTGTATTTTTTTTAGGCTGGTCCCAGTTTCTTGGTCAATGAGTTCTCCTTCCCTGCTGTTGGTCAGCATGGCTAAAAGAATCAGAGGGTACAGTTATATAACACTGTCAGTAAAAAAATGTTAAGATTAGAAAAAATATGAACTTTTATTTCCTCTTGGTGGATACTTTGTTATTTTAACTCTTAGAGCCAAGTAAAATATGTACTAAAAGCTAATCTGCCGAAGTTTATTAGACACGGACACCAAGACAGAACACAAATTACTACTGAGATGAATGTGATTTCTTATTAACTGTTGTAATTAATTAATTAATGGGAAAAGTACTTCACAAAAACCATTTTGGGGAAAAACACATCTAAGGATTGAAGTATTAGTAATTACCTACAAAGCAGTAAGCTTAATAAAAACCACAGATTGCCAGATCATAGCCCAAATTGATTGGTGACAGCAACCCACCCAACATTTTAGTGCTGAAGGGAATTCTTTACTTTAAACACCTGCAAGCTCAGCGAGAGCTGTGCAGTTTATGACTTCAGGATGCCTCTTTTCTTTGTTCTTACTTGATTAAAACATTTCCTTCTCTGCAATCCACCAATTACAGACTTTACAGTTATTCCAGGGAGGACACTTGCCACAAATTTCATTACCATATTTTAGGGAGAGCTTTTTTTAATAATTGCAAAAGTAAAAACATTGTATTTCTGTCAATGAAAAATATGCATATCTTTACAACAGTAAGCACTAGATCTCTACATAGAGACATCAACAGTCTCTTTTCACTTCTGCTACAAGAAATTAAAAAATTCTTGTCCTGTGTATTTCCAGCCTTATTTTACAAAGGAAAAAGATGTGGGGAATCTACTCCACAGTCTCTGTCTTTTGTGTGCACAGATTTAGGCAAAGAATTCAGGTTCTATCCAGAGTGCTGGGCAGTGCCGTGTTGCTGCTGCAAGGACCAGGGTCAGAACTGCAAAATCCCAGGAAGCAGCCGAGTAGGTTGTGGATGGGAGGGAATTTTCCTGTGACTCACCCAGAGCGCGTGGCTTTTGTAGTTTAAATCTGGCTCAGCAATGCCTGCACAGGCTCCAGGCCATGAGGAGACAGCAGTGTTGACACACACTGACGTGAAGAGATGTTAATTGACTTGCCCTAGATCCCTCTTGGAAGCACCAAGAATAGGATCTAAACTTCCTCTAGATGGAATTAGCATTTTAATCGATAGTGCACAGACTGTGAAAGCTGTGGTGGAGAGACCAAAAAAGCCAGAGAGGCCTCAGCCTTGGGGTGATGAAGGAATGTGTGGGCACAGAGATGTTTCTGGAACAAAAAGTCATCATATAATCCATGCCTTTCCTCATACACATGTGAAGAAAAAGACACCTTGCTCTTTTTTTCAACTGCAGGTGCCTTGAGCAGCACCTCCCTACCCAAGCATGCCAAAGAAGCTGGTGGTACAAGGGTGATCCCTCTGTGCAGGGGATACTGTTGTACAAAAAGGTGAAATTGTGGGACCTGAAAAAGCAGAGTTGCAACAAGCTTACATAGATAGAGGAACAGAGCTGAATTTTAGGCCTTGAAATATTTGGAGTATAGAAAGTTTCTGAGATGCAAAAAATATAGAAAAGGCAAGTATTGTATGCTGTAAGGTGTATTGTAGTGTTTAGTGATTGGCTTAAGTAGACACCTGTAAGCTTTTAACATCGGCCTATTGGCTAAAAAACTTTTGAAAGGCCTTGTAACAAAGAGAACTTTGGCTTCTGTTGTTATGGCCTGAGTTTTACCATCTTTTATGTCTCTACCTTCACCGAGACTGACATTGAAATAAAAACCTCATGGAACACGTCCTGTTATTGGTGATTAGATCCAACACTGAGTAACGAACTTAATTAAAACCCCCAGGGTTGAGCTTTCTGGGTGTTTCGTAGCAAGCGAGCACTTCCCTGCGAGTCCCCCAGCAAATAAATATCGGCCTGAACAAAGGAGGGGCAGGCGAGGCCGCGGCACTGACCGATCCTGTCCGGAGTGTTGTCCAGCTGGGATGGGGAGCTGGACACGCTGCTGCTGGGGTGTGAGGACGCGTGGCTGCCGGGCCGCTGGCTGTCCTCCAGGGACGGCGCCGGAGAAGGGCTGTCCTGGATCCTCTCCTGCAAACAAAACCAAAGCAAGGCTGGGGGGTTACATCCACGGGCTTCGCCAAGGTTCAGACAAAGAAAGGGAGGTTGTCTTAAAAGCATGATGACAAATGGTGTTTCTGAGGTAAACAGAGAACAGAACTCATGTCTTAAGATCAGTATAGTCATGTATAGCCAAAACCAACACAGGCTTCTACAAGCAATGTGTCTGAGCTTAGCTTATCATTTGTCACCTTTTTCTTGTTGGCAACTTTCTGTGTTCTAAGTGTTTCACACCAAGGAACATACAGAATATTCTTTCATGTTTCTTTCACAAACTGCTTTTAATCTACAGGTAGTAAGATTGCCACATCTGAGTCACATTTCAAATAAACCATTCGCATTTGGACTGAACTGTCACTAAATACATTCAAATCTGTAATTAGAATCTGTACTTGAGAATTTGTAACTAGAATCCATACCTGAATAAATTACATCACTATCTCCTCAGGGTACCAGCTGGACAAATGACAAAAGCTCTGCTCTGGTAAGAACTTCCCTCTTGCATGAAAAGCACCACTGGCTAACCAAAACAACACTCTGCTTGCAAATTCTTACGTTTATATTTGCACATGAAACTTTGATATTAACCTCTTATTTAAATATATATAGTACTTGAGGTAATGGGAGGGAAAAAGGGGTAGAAAATAAATTTTTAACAAAGGCAAAATTAAATTCTGCAGTTCTGTGTATCTATACTTGCAAATTGCCTGAAGATGCAATGGAATTTTCATCAGTAAAAATCTTTACAAACAGGTCAGACAAGAAAGGCATTAAGTAAAAATCCATCCTGAAAACAAGAGATTGTGAGACCACATGAGATCCTTCCAACCCATCCTTCCAATTAAAAATTTCAGTGCCCTTCATTCCTGTTCCCAGAACCAACAAGGGACAATCCGGGCCTCAGCTACTACAGGTATTTTTCTCTTAAAATGCCTTCCATGTTTTAAAACCTCTGTCAAAGTCCTTGAAGGTGTAGTTCTAAGGGAGAGACACTAATGAGAAAAAAGGGTTGAATTTACAGAACTCCAGAAATTGAACCTTTGGAGTTGCCCTCCTTGGCAATCAGCTGCTTCCTGTGCAAACCCAGAACTGCTTTAAAAAAAGAGAGATTCTCTTACCTCCACCTCACTAAAAATCACAATTACAGTTCATCTGGGAAAGTTGTCTCAAAGGACAACTTCGCAATCTTTCCTCCTTTCTAACCTACTCTCAAGATGTTTCATTAGGAATATTCAATCTCGCTCCTTGGTAGCAATTTACTGTGTGCTCTGGAAAATATACTCAGTTGCATCTGAAGTTTTTATGCAGTTTTCTAGGTGGAAGCCTGAATCAATAATGTAGCTTTGGGAAGAACATGGTGGTTCCTAGAAGTTTTTCCGTTTTAAATACCTGATATAAAAGCTGCTGTTTGGCTGTATTGTGGCAATTCATTAATTACACCAGCAGCAAGATCAGCAAGGATATTCTGTTACCTATTAAAACCATCCCTATAAGCCACACTCATCTTTGTATTTACAGATACTTCTGAGAGTTATGCAAAGGGAACATGAGATTGGATCCTCCTCAGAGCATTTCCCTATTCCAACCACACCAGCTGAGAAAGTGGCACTGGATGTGGCTCTAATTGTACATTAAATAACAACCCAGCCTCAAAACCATGTAACAGATGTGTATCTATTACATAGCTTTTAATCCTCAATGGATCAGTTTCACTAATTATCTGTTATTTAACGAACATATAGTAACTAACAGATCTGAAAGGGAGACTTTTAATGCTAATATTTAACAGATATGAGTCTATTAAGTTACAAGTTTTTATAATTTTGAAAACTGAATGGTTTTATACAAGCTAGTTTCCAAATTGTGTGTGGGAGAAAAAAAGAAAAAAAGCCCAAGTTATTGAGTAATCTCCTGTGTTTTCTTCCTTTTGGCCTCCAAAAGAGAGGGTCTGGAGGGTGCTGAGATGAACAGATGAGTTAAAGGGAGTTGGGCCTCTGTGGATATGCTGCTTACTGAGCTGCTTTTAAAAGTCACATTCTTACCCCAGAAGTACTGTCCTAAATAACAATGAAATACACACAATCCTGACTGGACAAGTCCTGTGTGTTTTCTACCTTTGTGCAAATAATAGCTTCCAAACAGGTTCCTGCTAACAGATTACAACTCTGACTACAATTTTATTTGCCTGGATTTCAGTTTTAACAGTCCTCCTTGGCACTATTTTCTCTCTTTTAGCCACAAAGAGCAATCAATTTACAATTAAGTTATCATTTTGAAATGATTAATTTTACAGAAGAGTGCATACTTTAAGTAAATTTCATTGTCTACTGCAACCATGAAAATGAATAGCCAAGGAGAGGACATGCCAACTGTTCTGCAAAAAAACCCTATGAACAAATTTGACTAGGAATTAACACTTAGATATCACACAAACAGCCATATATGTCATCTTAAAAGGGAGTTATTTGTGTAATTCAAAAGCTGATGATTTGGAAAAGCAAAGTATTCCAGCTCCCTCTGGTAACTGCATCTCCCATTGTCCCTCACTATGAAATAATCTCTGCTTGGGGTAATTTGTCTTCAGACTCAGGGTCTTGGTTTGAAATCTTCAGGCAGAAGTAAAAGAGTCAAATAATAATGTCCTTCTTAATCACACAGTGAAACACTTTCAAAGAGAATTAGTTGATTATGTCATCTAATGTCTTACCAGTTACACCAATTTCCAGCCACAGAGAAGGCAGAGTTTTCTCTACAAGCAACAAAGGAGCTGAAATTCCCTCTGTATCATATGTGCTCCAAATGAGGACGGAGTACCACCACGTGAGGTTGCATACGGATCAAGAAATTGTCAATTTCTACATTTTTATGTGGAAATGTGCTGAATTTCCCCTACTATAATGAATAATGCTAAGAGCAGACTCTTCTTTTGCTGGTAAACAGATCCATTTTTCAGTCCTGTAATCAGTATGCATCTATTTAGCTACTTAACAGCAATGTGCTCTGGTTCATTAGGTAGCTACTGTTGTGTCTCAGCCTAGTTAAAATTTCACAGCAAGTTAATCTATTTTATTACAAATGAGAACACAAGTGATAATGTCCTCACCATTTTCCAAACACAGGGTTAACAGTATTTGTAACAAATCAATGAGGGCATTTAAATAGGAAAATTGCAAATCTAAAATCTTAACATTTTGTTTTACACATTGATGACTTCATTTTATTTGTCATCTACGTATTTTACAACCTCATTATTTTTCTTTTTTTTTCTTCCCTTGAAAATGGCTCAGTTCCCCCTGCACCTTGCATGACAGCCTGGTCCCACACTAGGTAAACTCACAGTAATAAGGAAATATTCCTAAATAAAGTAATATTCCCCCATTTATACTTCTTCCTACTCATAAATTTGCAATATTAATATTCCAGGTTATAATTGAATGAATTATACATAAGGATTCTACTGATTGTGGTAATTTTATGAAAAATGAAAACACTTCTCAAGACCTCACCTATTTATCTACTTACAGTAGTACCTACTTTATCTCATCTTTTTTCCTTCTGTTACAGAGCTGTAACATAAATTCTCAAAAAGGACTTTTCAAGTATTTAATCCTCTTGAAGGGTAAAATATTTGTCTCACTAAAAATCAGTGTCCTTCTCTGCCTCAGAAAAAGTAGCTACAAAGCCTGACGTTGTTAATTTTAGTTGTGATGTAGCTTAACAGCACTTAAGTAATGAACTCACCCAATTTCCAGATAGATCTTTGATTTCAGCTCAATATCCCTCTTGTGTGGGTATTCCACACCAATAATAGGAAATACTAGAAGGTACTTGCATCCACACTAGTTTTATTTGAAATATACATGAACAGCTTACCTATTTTTGACATAATCATCTTGACCTTAATTCCTTACCTCTGATTTTTTTTTTATAGTATTGATCTACCTTTTATGTCAAGAGTTTAGAGAAATGTTGCTGCTGGATTTTCCTTTTTATTTTTCTTTATTCTTAGTTGTAATGTAGTTGTAATTACTCTTCCAAATGTTAATCTATTAATGAGTTCCTAGTGGATTTAGTGGCATTTCACTGCTGACAAGAAGGTTCTGGAAGTTTGTCTGAGTCTCGGATGTTTTATTCAGACATTTATCTTGATATTTCATATTTAATTGAGGTTCTGCTACTCTACTCATTCTACAAGGCTCTGCAGTGGCTGGAATTCACCCTCTGTAATGAAATGGAAAGGAAGGAAAAAGGAATATTCTACTGGGTTTAGGCCTAGATTAGAGTTTTCAAGAGTTTTAAGAAAGATTTCGAGCTGATGTTGACCATGTTGGAAAAACAAGAGTTCATGGGCTCTGGCAGAAAAAAATCCTAGTATTAATTTGCACACTGGGATGTTCGTAATGCCACACCTCATCTTCCAGTGGTTGCAAAATCTCCATTTATATTCTCAAAATGGACTACACAGAAATAAAAAAATTCTAGAAACCAGAGCCTGACTCCTCTGGAGTGGTCTGTGAAGCCAGGACAGACAGGCCAAGTCCTCCTGCAGCCTTCCCCACCTTCAGCCCTAATTCCCTGCTGCTCCCCCCTCCCTGGCTGAATCCCATCCTCAGCAAGTGAGAAAAACAAGAAAAGTTAACACAATTCACAATTCCAGTCAGCAAAGAGCTGAATTGCTAACTGTTACTTTTTTTAGTTAATACTAGGATTTATTACTTTCCGATAGACCTTTGTTTATGCTAATGCTCTTTGAATCCTAATAACCAGCACATTTTTAATAGTGTTCTAAAGTTTACAGTCCTTAACTGATGGACTACTCAATTTAACCATTTCTACGGGAAAAAATACCCCTGCCACAGAAGCAGAAGCTGTGCTACAACTGAACTGATGCCAACAAGAACTAGGATGGTCACAGCCATTTCTGGGCTAGAGAAGAGCAGTTTGGTTTGAGTTTTGAGTCATTCCATCCAGGAAATGAGCACACATGAAGACTGGGGGTGACTTGTTGGTCTTCTGAACTACTTACAGTACCTGTGATTGCTGTAGGTACTGAAGATGAACAAGGTAAACAGCTGGTCTAAAAACCAGGATAGGATCTGTGTGTCTGAAAGCCAGCTGGATCCTATTCATCTTTTGCAGTGTATCGGGAAGTCATTTGCTTAAAATATGTACTTTGCCATTTAAAATGCATTTCTTTTTCCACTGTGTACATATAGTTGTTTCAGTTGTAGTCAACTGGCAATTATTTTCTTTCAGAATTTAAGAAATCATAAAAACTCCTGCATTTACTGATTTTAATACCAGATGTTCACTCACTAATTCCATTACCTCGTGTCTACTTCCTATCAATCCATTAATTGCCAGCTGCTCAGCCAAACAGAGAAGTGCATCTAATCAGATGGTGTTGGGAAACAGCCAGACAGGAGCTGCCTTCTTCCCCACTTCTTAAATTAGCAGGCTCTGGGACAGCCATGGAAACCTTCAGTCCTGGGTTAACATCTTGATGTTTTACTTTGAATCTGAGAGCACAACAGTGCCTGAAACTGGAAAGGACCTGATGGTGGAAGCCTGGTACTTGTGCTCCTGTCCTGAATTGTTTCACCCAGTGCTGCCATGGAAGGGAGGAAAAGTACTCCCAGGACTAATGTTGATAATGCTCTACCTCATCTACATTAGAGCCATATTAGTTATTAAGGACAAATGCAAATGACTAAGCTAATACTAAAAAGATCTGAGCCAGAACTAAGAGCTTAGATGTGCTTGGCCTAACAATTTTCCTTTGCAACCTCTGCAAAAAGAGATGTTTCTGATTGGATTTTTTTTTCCACTTGCAAGTTTAAAATAAGTTTAAAATAAGTTTTTAATGCTTCAAACCTCCCAGTGAGAGTGGTAAGGAGCCAGGTGTTCTTGGCTCTGCAGGGAGAGGGACTGCCTCCCTCCAAAGGAAGAGCTGAGAAGGGTATTTAAAAATGCAATTTGAAAGGATCTGGACGTCTCCAGCAGAGTAATTTCTTTGAATCAGTGAATAAAAAGATACAAACCTGCACACTCACTCCTCCTCCTTTGCCTCAAATACAGCCACAAAAATTAACTATAAGAAGCAAAAATTAATTATAAGAAGCAAACAGACTCCTGTGTCTCACACTCCTCCAACATATCCCAGTCCCATTCCAGCCATCAGCTGCCTGCTATGGAACAGGACAGAATAAATCTAATACTATGAAAAATCACATTCATTGTAGAGAGGTTTTATTTTATAAATGTTGCAACATTCTGAAAACAATTCATAATGGATTGAATGCACAGAGAGATATGAAATTACTGATGTTAGAAATTCTGTCATGGGCAATGTTTCTATTGTGAAAAGTGTTTCAGAGCATTCTGAGATGGCCACATTTTTCTGGCTGTCAGGTAAATATTATGAATGTGAATTGTAGAGCACACAGAAAATAGCACCTCTCAGCAATAATTACACAGCCCATCTGTACTCTCTTCAGGGAATTTAAAATCATGTCATATACATCCTTTACAAATGCCTTAACAATCCCACAAAACCAGGAGAAAAACAAAACTTAAAAAGAAGGAGACTCAGAAGTCTGTACTGAACATCTAAATCCCACTGTACAAATAATGCTTTGCTCTGTTTATCAGATTAGGTTTTTAAGTGCATTGGGGTGAAATTCTCAAGGAATTCTGAAATATAAAAATACTTTCTTTTTCATTAAAGCATTTTAATTACTTTTTTGGTTTGTTTTTTTTTTTCTGTGTTTCCCATTTGCACTCAACACAAGCACCATTTATTCCTAACTGGGACTTCAATGAGAGCAAGAAAGAATAAGTGAAAAGCAAGAATACAGCAAGCATGAGGGGATGACAACAGAAGAAAAATGGACAGCAGGAAACCAATTTTCAGAACTACTCCTACTCAGGAGAAGCACATCCCTCAGCAGCTCCACAGAGGCTGTTTGCCAGAAGGAAAGGGATGGAGCACAAGGAAGAGGAGGATGAGACGTGTGCAGGAGGAGGAAGGAGGGTGCAAAAATGACAGGTAAGTAAAATGAGAAGCAGGAAAAATTTGGGAGAAAATAAGTCTCAGATCTCTGGCATGAAGTGTTGCCTCATTCCTTTCAGTGCTCTTTGCATATCTTACACAAAGGAGCAACTTAAGGCCCCTGGTTTGGGTCTGGTTCCCAGAATTTCAAGTTCAGCCTAACCACAGTATTTCCCACCAGCTTGTTCCCAAGGACATCTGGGAAAGTGGCCTTTCAGTGAACAGTCCAAGATTATCAGAGTCACAGCTCCAGACTTGGCTCTTGCCAGCCTTCCCTTCACCTCCCTAACTCCAAGCCTCTCCCTTGCCCTCTCCCTCCTTTTTGTCTGGAATTGTGTAAACCAGTATGATTTTAGTCATGTAAGGTCATATTTGCTACAGGTGCACTGTAAAATAAAAATCTTCACATTATGTAGCTATTGCTCTCTGGAGCTGAGTGTTTTCAAAAGTTCAGTGAAAAATCCTCTCACTTTTCTGTAAAATGCTCATCCCAACTTTCGTTCTGAAATTATTGTCACTGAGTAGATTTTTCTGGGTTTCAGGCACAAAATTATTGTGTGACAATAAACTGTTACATTTATTCATAGAATCACAGACTGGTTTGGGATGGAAGGACCTTAAAGGTCACTTTATTCCACTCTTGTCATGGGCACGAAAACCTTCCACAAGATCAGGGTGCTCCATCCTACCTGGCCTTGAGGCACTTTCTTGCCCAAACCATAACTCAAGTGTACTTAGCCAAATTCCACCCCAGACTGATCCTTTGACACCCAGGACATTCCTGGATTGCAGAGCAGGTCCAGCTGAAGAACAGCTCTGGGGAAAAAAAAGAACTAACAAGAACTGGATGCAACCAGGAGAAGAGAGAGGGTGATGACATCAGTGTCTCTGTCAAATTTTGCATTTGCCATATGAGGCCCTCCATAACAGAGATTCTTCTGAGCCATTTGAGCCAAGTTTCAAACCCAGCAAGTTTCAGATGTGCAGTAAATCCTTGTAAGGCTGGATTTATCACAGGGGCACTGCCAGAACTGCAGCCACAGTGCTGCTGGTGCTGCTATAATCACATCACATCATGTTAGAGATGGCTAAGAAGGTTTTGTGAGCCTGGCCATTGTGCCTCCCTAATTTATGGTGTTCCTGTCAGGGAGAAATCAAGTTTCATAGTTATGACATTTCTTTCTGGAGCACTAAATGTTAACTTTGCTGATCATGCATATCTTGGTAGAACAGCTTATTTCTAAATGGCAAACGTGATATAAAAAGCATAATGACTTCATTCAAAACCTTATAAAGCAGCTGATTCTCACACCTATAGAAAACAGGCCAAGTAGTATTTTAGTCATCAGACTATGGAAACAGACACACACTCAATAAATTCGATTCATTTCTCCCATTTTAAGTAAAAACATGATGCTGGGATTGCATTCTATTGAAAACTAGCTATGTTTTATACTTATTAAATACACTTACATAATGTCTTATAATAAAAGTATTACTGGAGCAGGAACAGCAGTGCTTTTCTTTTACATGTTTCATTTAGTACAAGAATTTCATGTTAACTGGTTGTCACTCTCTGCTGGATGATTGTACATAAGGAAAGGAAAGGACAAAAAGAGCCTCACACTGTAACAAAATTCATCTACAGTGTCACACTCAGAAAAAAATAGAGGAAGATACAGCACCACTTGACAGGTGAGAGTAACACAGCAAAGGATCCCCACTCTGCCTCTGTCACACTGGCTACTGGTGCATTTTCCTCTGAGAGGAAATATCTCCCACAGAGTGTTGGCCAGACCTCGTGTTGCTGTGGAGATATTGTGTCTCCTCTAGTGCAGGTGTTGGGGAAAAAATTGCAGTAAATGAGTAACTCACGTAGGCAAGGGCCTGCTAAATAACACCCTGAAACCCAACTGCCTGCAAAAACTGCAGTTCAAATTACAAAGGACTAGCACTGTTTACAAATATGTATTTAATCTTCTTGTTGACATACTGGTAACATTTAGAAAACAATCAAAGCTTCTGCAAGTTTACTTGCTGTTACAAATATTCCACTGCTGTGTTTAAATTAAGGTTTTGTCAAGAGGTCTCTGAACAGGTAAAGGAAAGGTTATGGTTTGAAATTAATGAAATCCCAACTAATTTCTAATAATTTAATGACTTGCATTAACTAATATACAGCGGAACATCAGAGAGAGATGTTTTCCCCCACACAGCCAACAAGTACGCACGTACACTGATGATAAAAAGAAGTTTTTACACATCTTAATCCTAAGTGGTGGTCCTAATGGGAAGTGTTGCCCTAGCCTCCCTAGAATCCAAGGAAAAGAAAAAAAAAGTCAACAAAACCAAAGCATTCAGAACAAAATTTGCCCTAATCTGGAAGTGGACTCTCAGTAAAAAAAGAGAAACAACCTGAGGCAATTTTGGAGATGCTTAGGGCTAGAAAGAAATTCAGAAGGAAAACAAACCCCTCCAGAACCTTATCAACAGAGGGACGCAGAATTTTACTGCAGTGATGTGACAAGAGACATTTGCTGCCCCCCTTGAGAGGATGTTGCTATCAGAACACATGGGCATGAACAATAAACATGTGCTTGGGTACTGCTAGTTCCTTTCCCTGCTTAATTTAGAAACGAAATTCCCTGAAGCACTAGCCTGTGACAAATGGAAGTACAACACAACCCTCACTAATGTATTCTCACAACTGCACTGTAGTGCTGGAAACAGTGACTTTCTCAAGGATAAAATAATGACACATTATAATTAGGATATTTTTCAATAAAGATATGAGAGGCTAAGTTCAACAAATCAGTGAGAGTTGTAAGAATAAAGCAACTCAGAAGTCAGATTCTAGAGTGACAGGGATACATGAGTGTAAATGAACACAAATATTGAAGACATTTACTTTCCAGAACAGACAGCTCTCATGTAGACTCCTATATTTAAACCCAAAGAAAAGTGGACTAAACTAATGAACTTTCAAAGCTGACAACATTTTACTTTGTCAAGAAACCCACGTCAGCATGCAAACACACGCACAAGTCAGACTGATAACACCTTTAATTTTTGCTCAGTAAAAAGTGGACACACTTTTAGAGAATCCCATCACACCCATCTTTCACATGCACTGATCCTACACACTTCTATTTTGAAAATTTCTTGTTTCAATGCATTTTTGAGTTTGTGGCAGGACAGCAGCTTTCCATACAGGCAAGAAACCTTTCTGAACAGACTACTTGGTAGAGACTACAACAAGCTTTTCAAAATACAAACAGGTTTTAAACAACCAGAAGGAAATTGAGGTTTGGCTTCCACAGACTCTACCCAGTAAAGTACTTGTGATAATTTTCCCAGGTATTTACCTGCTCTGGATTTGCACTGCTAGAATTCCTGTTTTGATCTTCAGCCTCACTAAAGTACTTGTGATGATTTTCGCCGCTATTTACTAGTTTTGGATTTGCAGTGCACTCGAATTCTTGCCATATCCTACAGCACTTTCACTTAAGTTTGACTTTAAACAGCATTTTAGGAGTTACTAAGCTCTCACAGATCTTACTCTAGCCTGCAGTGAGTGTTGGTGTCCATTTTTAACTACTTTACAGACTTATTGACAGATCAGAGCAGCTGAACTTGGCTCAGTGTTGGCAGCAGCCAAAGTGAGCTGGAGCAGTGTGAACTCCCTGCCTCGCCCTTCTCCTCCCTGAGGGCATCACTGCAAATGCCCTGTGAGGCAAGGATGCCTTACCTTGATGACGGAGGCCCCTGCCCTGGAGAGGGGGCTGTGCATCTGCGCCGCCGCTGCCATGTTGGCGATGGTGTTGAGATGGTTCATCTGGTTCATGGCCATGGCCACCGAGGCCGGGGGGAGGCTCACGGGGAGCAGAGGGTGCGGCATCATCATGAAGGGCAGGTCTATCCCTGTGGAGAGCACGGACACGTCACACAGGCACCCTGAGCACCCACAGCCCACTGCAACATCCACCATGTCACTGGGACACCCTGCAGGGCCTGCATCCAGTGCCACTGCAACATCCACCATGACACTGGGACACCCTGCATCCACTGCAACATCCACCATGACACTGGGACACCCTGCAGGGCCTGCATCCAGTGCCACTGCAACATCCACCATGTCACTGGGACACCCTGCATCCACTGCAACATCCACCATGACACTGGGACACCCTGCAAGGCTGCCACATCCCACTGTAACATTCACCACTCAAACCCAACAACAGCAAATCTTAGCAATTCTGGGCTTCCACAGGGGATAATTGTCTGTGCATCCCAGGAATGGCTGGTTTATGTTGGGGAGAGGAAACACAGCTGGGGAGTGACACAAAATGAATATATGACTGCACCAGTTCAGCAATCTCTTAAGAGAAATAAAGAAGGAAAAAAAAACCCACAAAACCATGCATATAATTTGCATGTTTTCCAAAATATCAGATGAATATTTATTAATAACTTATCTGATCATACACTTCTACCAAGACTTCTTCCTATTTCCACTTCTCAGCAATGTCACACTAAATTCTTATACTCTGACTATTTCTTGAAACCAGAAGGCTGTGGTTTGGAATCACAGACACTACTGAGTGATTGTACAGAAGGTCTGTGAACTGCAACATGTAATGGGAGGTTAAAATTGTTGCCAGAGGTTTTAATTTTCAAAATGTCAATTTAAATTGTCTTCTGCTATGGATATAAACCAATTTTAAGAAGGTATGAAATTTATTTGAACCAACTTGCAGATCTTGACATTGCCAAAAAGATGAAGTTACTGCTAGCAAGAACTGGATTCTCATACTTCATTAATATCCATTTCAGCATGTGTATTACTACTTGTATTTAGTAATGACTGCACTGGAAAGCAAGACCAAGACACCAATTCACAGAAAAAATTGTTCAGGTTATTTATTGTGCATTCAAGAGTTCTTTAGAGGGACCACTTGAAGACAGCTACTATAGGGCATCCAAAATTAATTTTTCGGAAAAGAAAAACAGGACCCATTCTGCCAGACAAAAATGTCTTATCAGTTTTCTAAATGACATTTAGATTAGAAATCCTATTAAAAAAATCAGGTGCAAGTATTAAATAACACAAACATATAGCTAGTCATTACCACATGCCACTGAGATCATTTATTGTAAAAAAGTTTCTAACTTTTGGGTTTATCTTAACTATTTCAAAGGAGAAGGCCAGTCACCATTTTGGTGTATGACAGAACTAACAATAAAAAATACCACTGACTGACATATCTCATGCTATTCCTACAGAATTTGACTCCAGTGATATAAAAACACCACGGTGCCCACCAGGAAAGGCAGAATTGAATATTCCCAGCTCCCACACTATTCCTGTTTAACATGAGCATATCATGATCAACAACTGTGATGTCTAATGACTCACTCTCTATTTTATATGATGATCTACGCCAATATTAATTATGATAGGCAATAACTAAGGCCCACATACATCTCCCTTCACTTCAAACCACACTGACAATTCCCTCCAGTGCCTGCATCCACAAGCCTTTGTTCCCTTGCAGACCTCCCTTAACAGCCCAATAATCTTTCCTCATCCTCTGTAGAGTTCCAAAACTCCCAGACACCATCTGGCCACATTGAGTTGTATGTCTACTTAAAGTCCAATTGACATGCAAACTAAATGCAAACTACAAACAGAATTTAACAGCATATCACCAGTTTTAAGACACAATCCGTCAAACATTTCAGAGGACTATGAGAAAGATATATCCTGCACTAGCAAATGATTGGGCATAATGTCTGATACCCAGTAAACCTTTAACAGCCTATAGACATTCAGCTACTACAAATTCCACTGGAAAAATATCCTTAAGAGTGAAGAACACAAAATGTCTGTGTGTAAAGGAAATTCAGGTATTGAATTATGCAAGAATATAAAGTGAAAGGACAAACTACAGCAAATTTGAGTCCTACGACTTGGTGATTTTTAACTACTGACACTTAACCCAAAATGCTCATGTCCACTCCATCCCATAAACAAAGCAGACTCATTTTGTAGGAGTCATTTCAATAGCTCTCACTTGCTCAAGTCTTGGGCCTGACAGAGGTAGCGATGAACTGACTACTCCAAAAATTGTGTAAGGAGCCAGAAATGCCACTCATCCACTGAAACTAACACCAAAAATCAACTTTCAGAACTTGGAGCGTGAAGAGCTTAAACACGCAACTAGAGTTCATAAATAATGAACTTTTCATTCTTCATCCATCATCAGCTATAGGAATTAATTTATTCCTCACTAATTTTTAAAATATTAACGCCAAACATCTTTCTTGGAAAACATTTTTTCCTTCCCTTCCTTCCCTCTTTGGGTGCAAAGAAGTGGAACTGACAGCTTCCCACCTGCTCCCTTCTGAAGGGAAAGAAAAGAGATGGCTTTTTGGGGAGCTCTAAGTTCCAAATGCAACCTGTGTCATTTTATTCCAGTTGTTTTGGATAGCTGGGTTCAGTGGATGACCTTTTAACTGGACATTTTGCATTTATTCCTTGCTCTCCTATTCTATTTGGCAGGTCAGCATTTTCAACTGGAAGAGAATCTTCTCACATAGCTAAAATTTTTAGCAACTTTATTATTATTTTTCCTTTCATTCCAGGCCATGGAAATGTCAATGAAAGACTGACTGTCCCAAATCCAGCGGTGACTAACTATTCCAAGAAGGAACAGTCACTTGGACTTGAGACACAAGTGCAGCTGGCAGTGGAAGGACTGACCCTCCTGTCACTCACATGTCTCCCATCATTTCCTCCCTCCTTGAGGCTGGGAAGGAAGGCCAGCCCAGCTCCCAGCAAGGCTCCAGACACCTTTTTTTCCCAGTGGGATCCCAATACATACTGTTGGTGAGCAGGTGGTTCTGCTGCAGAGGGCTGAGTGGGTGTGCACTCCCAAGGCTCGACTGCCCTGACAGCGTGGGATGACCAATGCTGTGCTGGGATCCCGTCGTGATGGGAGACTGGAGCTTGTCTTTGTCCCAAGAGGATTCACTCCCACCTGCAAAACAGGGCACAGCAAACCATGAGTGGCATATACCTTTATTTGGAGATATTTTGCTTAATTAGCAATGAGCCAACACTCCTCACCGCAGCTGAGCACCTGGCGCAGGCATAGCACCTGGAACTTGCACCTGAATTTTTCAAAAAATAAATTAATAAATAAGTATTGGGCAAAAAAATATTTTTAGACACTTTCAGCATCACCTACATTCAAAACCTTGGTTTGTGGAAACAGGAAAAGCTAAATGTCTGAGGATGAAATCATCAGTCATGATTAAGTGAATTATCAGAATGGGAACATCTGAGAGCCTGAGTCACCATCTCCTGCTATCACAGGACATGAGGCCATGAGTCCTTGCCAGATTCCCATCTAAGTCCACCCTTGTGCTCATCAGGCCTCTGCACTGTCCATCCTGGAGGCACATGGCCATTCCCTCCCTCCAGTGTCACCACATTCCAGCTGGAATTCACCCCTGAAGAGCTTACTACAGTTTATACATGAGCTTGGTTATCTTTGAGCTTCAGTGGCTCCCCCTCCACTGCCAGGCCTGGCCTTGGAGATGCCTCACGTGAATCCTCCCCTTGGTGGGTAAAAAGAGCCGAGCATAGGCTACGCCTGGAAATCATCAATATTCAGGAATTTCAACTTAGGAGTCCAGATATCTACTATGCATAGTAATTACTGTCTACAACAAACACAAAGTCTAGAGAACTGAGCACTTGGTGTCTTGAATCTCTGCCTGGTCTTCTGCAGCAATTTTACAGACTGAGGTTTTTTTAGTATTACACACTCAAATAGCAGCTTCCTTTTAAACAGTAGGTTAAGTAGACCACGTTAGTGAATTCCAAAATACGTCTGGTCCACAAAACAGAACACCTAAAAAACAAGTCAGACTGAGCATTTCTAGAGTTAAAAGATCACTCCCCTCTCAGGTACACCCCACACTGTCACTTAGATTATAGACTGCTAGAAAAACATGTAACTGCAGTATTGATTTTGTTTTGAATTTATGAACAAGGATCTCAATTAGAATAAGTAAACATTATTGGAGTGCAGAAGACAGAGGCAGCAAGCGAAAAACTATTTTAATTGAATATGAAAGTAACAGAGAAATTCCATTCTTTATGACAATACTTGGCTAATAAACAAGATTAATACTGCTAAATGCAAAAGTTTGAAAGATCAGTGACTGAGAAAAAAGGAAAACACTCCATCATTTTAGCACTATGTCCAAGTATGAATTACTTCCCTATAAAAGAGTTGTAATTTGTAAAATGATGAGTAATACACTGACAAAGAAAGATACACTAAATTATGCCATGTGATATAACATAGCATAGCGTAGTGCAGTAATTAAAACTACTACAGTTGAGGCTATGTCAGCATCTTTGTTATTTAATTTAGTGTATATCAGCTCTTTGAAATAACATTTGACTGCTATTTAGTGTAGAAGTTGTTCACTCTGACTATTGTGAATCTGGGGTGGTATTATTTGGTGTGTTTCAGAAGTTAAATGTGTGATTTATGAAGGACTTTTGGAGAAAACGATGAGCATTTGATTTTAACAAGTGAGTTTTAATTTTCTCCATATGCTTTTTCAACAAACTTAACACACTCTATTTGTCCTCAAAAAACACACATACTTTCCCATGAATTTCTTGCTTAGAAACACATTTTGTAGCTGTAATTTCACAGATCAGGGCACTGGCCACAAAAATTGGACCAAGGATAGTTTTTTGGGAATTCTGAATGAAAAGAAAAAACTGAGTCTTCATCTGAAGTTTCCCTCTCCCTGTGTTCCTCTGCCCTGGGTAGTTCCAGCTCTAGGCACAAATGGTTTAAACTCAGCTCATTTCCTTAATTCTGGAAGTTTCTCTTGCCTTTCAGGCCATCACGGCCCTGAGTCTGCAGTAGCAGAGCCCCACCAGCCCTCTGAGCCCAGCTCTACAACACCTGCACATTCCAGAGGAAAATCCCATTATTCCAATTTACAGATGGAGAATTGCCCTGTGAAGAAAAGTAACTTGCTTAAGGAAACCCCAAGAAATCTGCAATGGGAAACAGAATTGAAATTACGTCACATAGTCCAAATCAGTGGACCAGTTCTCCTTACAGATGGGGACAATAATAACTTTTTCCCTCTGCAAATTCCACTTGTAAATCTGCTCCAGTATTCAGTGCCAGCAACACAAGAATAAATTGCAATATACTTATCTCAACAGACCATTCCTGTATTCTTATGTTCCCTATCACTTCTTCTTAGAGAAAGAAAAAAATACAGCTGAGTGTACGACGTACAATAAAAGTGGATGTTAAATGAAATGCATCCTCAGCCTGCAGTATCCCACAGATAACAGCTCCATCTCTCCACCTGGACTGCATTTCCAATGTAGTAGGAAGTCTCTTAAAAATAAAATAATTATTAGAACAGTTCTCATCTAGAACTGCTCAGGTGTGAAGTGTTTTATAAGGGCAGTGTGGTTCATTCCAGGTGGGAATGCTGAGGGGCAGAATTAGGAAGTTCCTGTGATACCTGGGAGGAAACTGAACTGGAAACAAGTCAGGGCTCGTGGTCCTACTCTTGTGCCCTACACCACAGACACCTTTGATTCATCCTACCCACAGTTCCTCTGCACAGCTAAAAAATAACTATTTTAAAAGAAAACTTGCATTCTTCCCTGGAGAATCTATGCCCATAGGGTAAGAAAAAGATTACATACAAATTTACAGCAAGCCAGAAGCAGATTCACAGTAAAAACCAAATATGTGACATGCAAACTTGTGCTGATGCACTCAGTCCTTTAAATGCCATTCAAAGGGGTTTGTTGGTTTTTTTTTGAGCGTACAATTTTCTTATTTGGTAACACAGTTGTCAGAATGTTTGATCAGCAAATACATATCTGACATGCAACATATCAATGTGAATTTTCATATTCTTTGTTGCTATAACAATTAGAAGTGAATATATCCATAAAAACTGAATCCTTCTTAATGCTTCAAATTCATGTTTAACCACAATTTTTCAGATTTCTGTTCATCGCCATTTTTTGTCCCAACAGGTGCCATCCATAAAGCAAATATGTCACATTTTGATTTTATTTTTCTTTAATCCTGTCTTTTGTATGATGAGCTTACAGTATATACAGAGATTTATTTTAAATAAATTCTTTTAGGTGTATAAAACATAAGGGGGAAAATATATGGAAGAAAGAAAGAAAACACATTCCCAAGAAAAATGAGACGAGGAAACAGCAACGGGACCTCTCTCTTTTATATAAAGGGAAATACAACTTTTTCTTTCTTTTATATGAGAAAGAGTATTTCATTTTAAATTATGAGTAACAACTTGATACATGAGTGTCATAGGAATATTATTAGAGTACCCAGAAGTTTTTTGTCAAAATGCCAATACATAATTTATACACTTTACCAAAAGCTTTATGTTCGATACTCTTACCCACTACCCACATGACCTTCCCTCCAACAGAGAAAACTGAAGGACAGAAAGGTAATTTTGCCTTATCTTGTTTGCATTCAGGTCGATCTTGTCCCAGAACAGATTGTACTCAGCATTAGAAAAAGGAAACAGAGAAAGGACCTGCAGCCCCAGAGCTGATGCTCAGCAGGTGCGGGCACAGAGCTGATGGATTCCTGACCCCAGCCAGGAGAAAGAGGGAAAACAAGTCTGGGCTGCCTCAGCCACCCAGGTCAGAGCATGCAGCAGAGGTGTGGAGCAAGCTCTGCTTTCAGAGGTGCAGCAAAAAGCAGAATATGGGTTAAAGGTAGGCCTGCAGTGTCCAGGGAAACAGAGGGCACAGATAAAGATGGACTCCACGAGGATTTGGGCAGTTATTTGCTGTGTAATAAATGAAGTCTGGTATTTACCAGTCTGAGCAGGTTCTTTGAGAGAAGTTATTTAGTACTGCATGAATTGCACTAATGTTCAACTACACAGAAGCAGAAATCAGGTGAATTTAGGAGTTAAATTACAGGTACCATGAACAAACAGGGAAAAGCAGCCAAAGCAACACATTCACTTGCTGTCAGTGATAGACTCCCACAGCCCCACAGGAAGGTGATTCACCATCATATACAGATCTGTAAGCAAAGTGTCTCTGTTTAAGTTTAAGTTTCATTTATTTGAAGGAAATGGAAGCAATAAGCTCAGTTTCATTTTTTCTGAAAATGCTGCTACTCACCCATCATTAACTTTAGGAATTTTTTTAAGGCAACTCTTAAAGCCAAGAGTTTTCTAGCAATAAGCCTCTCTGTGCATTTCTATTCTTCAGAACAAAACCCCAGAATCTGTTGTTGGTCTTTTTGTTTTTGTTTTGTTTTTGTTTTTTCTTTTGTGAGGACATATCTGTAGTGTTTAAATCAGTGTCGGTTTTAGGTATTGAAAGATCTCCAGAAAGTAATCACAGTTCAATTCAGTGACAGTTTCTTTTCATTTGGTTTCAAATTCATTTTATCAGCCTTAAATCTGTCTGGTTGAGCTAAATGAAATCCTCTCTGTCAGAGCTACCTTTGAATTCCACAACCACACTGTTTCAATCTATGTCTGTCATTTTACTTTTCCTTGTGATACATTCCTGAAAAATTGAACTCCCATTGTAAAAAGCAATACCATCTTCACTGGCCAATTTTATTCTCAAATTATTTTTAAACACATTTTTCATCCTGTTGGGCATATTAAGCGTAACAACAGCTGCAAAGAAAAAGTATTCAGTGCATTGCTACTTCAGCACTTGTAATTCCAAAGTATTTCTCATCTCTAACTTCTTGTGAGTGTCCATCACATACAGGGCCTTTCAAAATTTTTGGATCATACAGAACCCCATGACTCCCAAAACAACACAGGCCTTTTTGCCAGCACTCGTAATCCTGGTGTTTTCAGGTGTTCCAGACTATTTTACCAAAATCCCAATATCACCCTGATACTGGGAAAAATGGTCACTTCTTTGGCCTACACATAATATCTTCCGCGAAAGAATTTCAGCCTACAACTTTCTGTCAACATTTTCGTAGTACCAACCTTTGAGTGTCCCAGGGAGACAAGATTAGATTGAAAACAATTTTTGTCAGATTTGATAAACTGAGAATCTCACAGCAGGAAGGTCAGGAAGAGACCACCCAGGTCTCATTCCTGGTCAAGTGCCACTTTCCTGTCAGAAAACCATAAAACTGCTCTGGGTCAGGATTATGACCCATTTAACCCCAAATTCTGTTCTTTGTATTGGCAGTAGATAATGTTATTTACAGAGGCCACACAAGTGTGGGCACTTTCAGTGGTCCCTTAGTACTCCCAAATGAAATTCTTAACTTTAAAAATGGGAACAAGATTTTTAATCAGCCCCCAAAATCATCACAGCCATCTGAAAACCTAAATGGCAGATCTGAAATGCATGTCAAGCTTTAATCCACGGATTTGTCTGGCTGTGTGTATTCGGCTGTATCACTTTTGGAGTGTACCCTACAAGAAAGCCATGAAAGTGTGCAGGGTAAGATATTAAAACTCAAGAAATCCAGTGATGGCTTTACTGGGCTACTTCCAAAAACTTATCAAGTGGTTCAGCAGATGTAATTACTGCTCAGCCCTGCCAAGGCTTTGAAATGTGCCCATTAATTCAGCAATTCCCAATCTGTCCATCAGTCAGTCATACTTAAAAAATATGTCTGTCAGGACTTAGGTGAAGTAATCTGTTGATAATTACACAATAAGAAGGCATCTGAAATCTGAATATAATTTCTAAACTTTTCAAAAAGTCTTGATGACAGCAAAATCAAAGTTTATTTCACAGCAAACAGGACACTGAAGGTAACTGGGAATATGTCAGAATATTTGATGCCAATTTAATTAAGAATAATTAATTCTGGGAAGATACTTTTTGAGAAGATAAAAGCAGAGTTGCAATATCTATCTAGGAACCTAACCATCCCTCCCAAACCATCAACTGCTTCCTTTAAAGTGAACAAAAGACAAGGTGGTAAATGAAATGTGTTCTGAGGTTCCCACGTGCTGATGGATGTGATGGAAGCACAGCCCCAGCCAAGTCTCCTCAGTGCCAGGTACCTTGGCAGGTGTGACTGGCCTTCCTTGGGCCTTTCCAGCCAAAACAAAATCTCACCATTACAGCCAGGTGCTCGGTGTCCAAGGCTCTGAATAGCAGGAAACCTCTTCTCTCTTTCACACCAGAGCCATCCATCCTGCAAACTATATCCACAAAAATTCTCCTAAAATACAACCAAGTGTTTTCTAGTTCTTTCTCTGACCAGTGCAGCTGAACAACCAGCTGCATCAAGTAAACTTCAGTATCACCTTGAGTACCTACAGCTGAACTCCAAAGCACCAAACACACCTCAGTGATTCAACTTCCACAACCCCAGCACCCTGTAACAGTTACATTTAACAAGATGAAACATCAGTTTTACAGAAATTTAGACATGAACTCCAATAATAACTGTCACTAAAATGCACTGGTACTCACAAGCACCTCTCAGATTTAGATACCTGTGCCTGCACTGTATGAAAAACCAACCACCTTGTGTTATTAAAGGTGTGTTTTGGGAGGGTTAACTTGGCATTTGTTGTCTTCCTCTGACATCTCCTAGTTCTTGTAGTGGATCAAATATTAAATTGTAAGACTCTGTTCAGTTTCTTCTATAGAATGTGAAGTACATTTATTGCTAACAATTTTAGTAACAACTGTGTGACTTTACTGCTATTTATTTTTCTATACAGAGATAAGAATGATGTACTAGAACACAGCATCTATTCTGGTTTAGGACCACCAACAAAAAACCCGTTTTCTACAGCAGGAGCACAGCCTGCCTTCAGAAACACATTCATTTCACAGAGAGAAAGAAGGTCAAAATTCTGGTCTGTCATGTTTTTATTACTGTTGATGATGCACAAGCCAGAAATAAAACAGCTTAACTTTCAGATCTTGAATACAGTTTGCAGGGCTGCCTGCCAGAAAGGATAAAACATACATCCTTCTGAACTCCACTACCGCAGCCACCAGCAAGCAGGGAACCAGGATTTGTATTCCAGTGATGATAATCACCTATACCCTCATTCACCAGAACTTACAATTTTCTGCCTTTTTAAAATTACCTAATATTTCCCCACATTTAACAGTTAACTACAAGAACCACACTGCGATACATATATTCTGTATTTTTACCACGACTCTAACTAGGCAGATAGCTTAGTTTACTTCTGAGGGGCTTTGAGTATATCTTGACATCCAGGGCAAACAGGTAACTAAAAAATCAGGTTATCTGAGCTTCAACAATTCATCATTTACTATTTATTTGAAATAATTATTAAGAACAGTTCAAGTTACAGATCGTAATCTGTTGAGTTAATCTGACATGAATGGATCATGTATTTATAATCTTTCCAAGATCTCTCAATACTAAGGGAACTCTGTGTAATACAAAGTATGGCTTGAAAGAATTAAATAAAATCTGTGGCCTTAATACACACCTGGACAGTCTTCCAAACCTCCAGAATCTGCACCAAATGCAGTGGAGATGTTACCAGAGAAATGAGAGGCTGCCAAGGGATGCCCAACACACTTTTATACAGAAGAAGGTCTCTAGTGAGATTTAGTACCACAGTCCCAGTTTCCACAAAGGATCAGAGACTGCAGCCCCTTGCACAGTTCCACCAATGTGTGTCAGGATGGGAACTCAGGCCAGGCACACATTCATTCTGAAGGTGCTCTGTTCTTACATCTGACAGCTGACCCCCTGCACTAAATACTACTGACTTCCAAAGAATTGAGAGAGCTGCCAAAACCCGGAGAGCCCGTGAGAAAACTCAATTCACAGAAAAGGTCAGCAGGGACATCTACCCTGTTTCACTTAATGCCAGCCTAAAAATAACACACAAAAAGCCCTGGAACTACATCAGGAGCCAATTCTGTACTTCTTTTCACAACCACTTTCATTTGTGTTCACAGTGATATCTGAACAGAATCCTACCACAGCACTTGGGTATCTCACACATTCAATCCATTTTTGTTTTTCAGAACATTTTTCTCATTCTGCAAGCTTAGTCACTGGATAGTCCCATCATCTCTAGAATAATTCTCCTCCAGGAATACCAGTGGAAGTTTAGAATTAGCTTCTCCAAGGAGCAGGATCCAACCCCTAGAACTGACCAACAATGTCAAATAAACCACTCCTAAACTTTTTATTTTGTAAAGGATACTCTACATCTTCAAGCTAGAATTTCTTCCTGAGCTATACAAAACAATAAATAACAACTACTATCAGAACAAACATTATTAAAATGTTGTTATCATTACCAGATAAAGTGAAACTATTTCTAAAGAAGAGAAAATTGGAGGCTTCTGCAACAAAACGGAATAGCACAGTGCCAAGCTGAACTTAACTAAGCTTGAGGTTTTGGACAGGATTCATTTCTGCTAGTGGTATAAGTATGTACCACCTTGATTATCATTTAAAAAAATATTGACAGCTTGCCTTCTCATACCAATGCCTGGTAACAAATTCCAAATGTTTTGTCACATTTCTTGTGAGCAAAGCCATCTGCCAGAGGTGGCATTTCATGGCTGTTTACCCTGACTCCCTCCAAGAATTCATCTGCCACTATCTAATGCTGCCTGAATAAAAGGGATTAAGACTCTGATGCAACAGAGACTATTGATAATTTGGTATAATTGGGAAGAAATGAAGATAAATGAGGTTGAGGATGGAGAGGCAATTAGTTGAGCTGCCTGTACAGCTGTGTTCTCGGCCTGGCTCCCCTGGCCTTTTCTTTGGTGAGGTATGTGCAAATTAAACATAATGACAAATACACTCTTCCCAAAGCTCTTTAGCTTGCAAAGCTTGAAGATCTGTTTTTCACTTCTGAGATTCTGTGCAGAAAGAAAAAAGGACAGAGGAGGACACTGTCTGCTGAGGTTTTTAAAGGTGTCCCAGCACACCTATGGCTCAGTACCTGTGGTTCCAGCCTGGCTTCCCAGTGTCCAAACTCCAGGGCTTTGGCCAAAATGTGAAGGATTTTGCTCCCTCATTGCCACAGACAGCTTTGGTCATTGCACAGCTCTGGATGTCCTTGGTACCTCTATGCTGCTAATACCCTCTACCCATGCCATTGGTCAAGCAAAATCCCCAAACCATGATCCCCCCTAAAGCCAAGTCCCCACAGATTGCAGCTGAACCTCCACTTTATAAATTATGCCAGCTTTTAAAAATACTGGTCAAAAAACCTTTGAAACTTCTAAAATCCACATTTTACTCTACAAAACATCTTGGAAGTGGCAGGAATTTTTAGTCATAATAAAAAGACAGCTACCCAGATAAAAGCCTTAGTTCTAAGCTACATTTTTCAGGTGAGGCCAAGTAATCAAGCTTGAATATCTTGAAAGATATTTAAATCCCAAGCGAACATGGCCAGACTACAAACCTCCAAATTAGACAGCACAAATCTGCAGTCTGATTTGCAGTTCTCATTTCAAATATACTCAGATGCATTCATACATATCCATGTAGAAATGCCCCCATATGGGGTTTAACATAAATGTAAAATAACATACATTTGCCACAAGAAATGCCACTACATGTTTCACATAAAACTCTTAACAGTTTTTCATAAATGTCAAATAATGCAAGGTCACTTTTAGAAAGAAATCCAGTATTTGCAGAGTCAGCTTTGGCTTACAGACATGTTTGCCCAACTACCCAGCACATGTTAATTTTCTGATTTCATGTACAGGTGATTTTATCTTAAGTAGGTCTTAGATGAAAGACTTCACAAAACTGGACTTCTTTTTTCTGTATCCATACAGTCTTCAGTTATTTTTAAAAAGTATTTTTCAGATTACTCAAAAAATGCTCCTCAGATAAAGACAAAAGCCCAGTCTCAATGCAGAGAGGAGATTTTAGAAGCTAAATGTTACATATCTTAAAAGAATAACAATTTAGTAGATTTATTTTGTAATGAATTTTCAACATAGCTGCTTTTTGCTAAACAATACAAAGAGTACAGGGCTTTTTGTAAATTCTCAAAGCTAAAGTCACTTGAAATTGTCTCTTTTCAAACTCACAGAACTCCTACAAAATAGTGATTTTTTGCACATGAAAAACCTTGCTCAGCCTCAACACTGCACTACTCCCCTCTACCTGGAGGTCAACCAACATTTCAATTTTACTCAATCTAATGTACTTTTTCATTTTGGATTAGATTTCTAAAAAAGCCAAAAATAATTTTTAAAAACCCTCACTTTTTATGACACAGACATGTCAGGAGGAAAAAAAATATATATATACACATAAGTTTATTTAAATTTACCTTGTTTTCTGCCTTAGTGAGGCTGAAAATTTGGCTGAGGTTAAAAAGGAAGGGAAGGGAAGGGAAGGTTTGGGAAGGGAAGGGAAGGGAAGGGAAGGTTTGGGAAGGGAAGGGAAGG
>VZUI01097269.1:0-12610 GCA_013401135.1 Cettia cetti
GGAAACAGTAGAAGAGACTCTTTGTTTTATACTAGAGGAGGCATCCTTAAACAGTACCCCTAATAAGCAGATTATGACCCGTGTGCAGTGTTGGAAAAGCTGCTAAGCTGGGTAGGATATTTCACAGTTTGCAGAGCCTCTTTTCTGGCTTCTACAGATGTGTGGTATTGGAAGCCACTAGAGGACTGCTCCTCGTATGACCATATCTCCATGAGACTCAGACTCCTTTCCTAAAAGAACTGAACAAAAGATTATTCTTAGATGGTAAAACTGACTGAGATTACAGGTTTTGTTTTCTTTCCTTATGTTGTGTGTAGAAAAGTGAAGGGGGAGAGAAGGATGTCTTTGAAGATTTCATTTGTTGTTTTATGTGTTTTCTTATTTTCTTCTTCTTAATTTGTGTGCATAAACTATCTTTTGTAATTTTAAGGTAAGCCTGTTTTGCTTTCTGAGTTCTCCTAGTCATATATAAAACTTCAAACACCAAAACCTTTACATTAATTGGTGTATTGGCCGGGAAAGGAACCAAAAGTTGGCGAATGTGAAATCTTTACAAAATTTGGTGTTTCTGCCTGGTTCGAACTAAAATCTTTACATGTACCCTTAACTATCTCTTACAGTAGATCTTCCACCTCTCATATAGAAGGAAGAGTCAATGTCAGATTTTTCTCTAAAACACATGTATTATAAATAGGAACAGTTGAAAGCAATTGTCCCACCCTACAATACTGTACTCCATTCTAGTTCCTATTTTCTTGGGAGCAATTCATCGTATGAACAGTGGTTCCAAGTTTTACTCATAGAAAGCATTAACATCTAATATTACTTCCATTTTTACAGCAGTTAGAATTACCCTTGTTTGCTCATTGAAAAATCTTTCAGACACAACAAATACAATACCTCTGGGTTTATCTGAAGAAAGGAAGTCCTTCCGGCAGACTCCCCTTTGGTCCGTGCTGAGTTGCCAACTCTAAAGTCTGCAGAATGCCCAGCAACATGCAAGGGTGTTTGTCTGGGGTGTGAACCCTCCTATAGTTAACTGCTTTATGGCACAGGCATTGTTCCTTACCAGGGCCCTGTTTTCACAGGTATTTAATGAATGGGCTTTCAACTGCAAAAACAGGCAGAGATCAAGAAGGCAAATGAAGTTCACATAGTTACACTTTGTGCTTGAAGTTCACATAGTTACAGTTATTTTCCTTATTAACATATAAGAATTCCTTTTTTGTTAATGCACTTTATTTAATTTCTAATAGGCTTTTTGTTGTATTTAAAAATCTAGAGGAAAGCAGAAAAAAAGTCCCATTGTTCTCCCACGTATTTGTTTTCACTACAATTACTAAGAGGAAAAGCCCTTTACAAAAACAGGATGCAGCAGACTTCTCTACGCTGTGCATACCCCCCCCCCCCCCCCCCCCCCCCCCCCGCACACTTGCACACTTTGGCTGCAGCGGTAATCAAAAGTCCACAAAAAGTCACCAGTGATTGAAAAGCATCAGTGGGAGTTTTATTATCCACTTGAATGAGAGTACTATCAAGTCCCTGCTGAATAAACCTCACCAGCCTGGGCAGGTTCTGCTCCCCTCAGACAAATTACCACCTGCCTAAGGAAATTTTCTCTGTGACATCAATTCTAGAGAGAGGGGCAGATGGGGATATCTGCAGGGCAGACCCCACCATTGAGGAAAGGCATTATGTCAATGACAAAAGCCATCGCATCCAGCAGTCCTAAGAGACAAATCACCAGGGAACCCATGATGTCACCTACATCAGGTGCTGCCTCACCCCAAGAGATACTCCAGATCCCCCATGGATCTTACTGAGCAGTCACAGGCTGTCTCTGGGGTGCCCTCAGGAGTGGGGTTCCCCACTGCATTTCTACTAATTACTTTTCAGAGCTCCTTTCTTAGTGTATCCCATGGCCTCCTTTCCCCCCTCTTGGATTATTGCTTTCCCTGATGGATTTTTGGCCAGTCAGCAGAGGGGTTCCTGGCTGTGTCAGCAGCCCTCAGGAAAGGCCAGAGCTGAGGCAGGGGAACTAAGCTACACTCACTGCAAAGCACATTCCTGTGGGCTGTTGTTAAGAAGATAATAAAAATTGCTGTTTTCTTTCTCTCCACATGTTAGCATTTGGAAGAGTACATACTTCCAAAGAATAACACTGACTTGTTCTCTGTGATACAGAAGAATAAATCAAATGCAATTACCAGGAGATCTGCATTTCTGGTAGAGCCTCATCTCTTGCCAGAGAGTGCCTTGGGGGAATCGAGTTCTAGAGACTGGGAGGCCAGTAAAGAGCAATTCAAGCTCTTCTGACTGAAATGAGGTGATTACACTTCCATTCACCTGGGCAGAAACTACCGCTTAGCAGCCCGGCAACTTCCTTCAAACACCATCCCAAGAGTATTTCAGTTAAAAAAAAAAAACCTCTCAAATTTTAGGGAAATATGTTTTCTGATTTCTTTCTAAGGAAAAACATAAAATGCCATAAGGGTTGAGGATATTTTTGCAGTGAAGGGAACAGAATACTACTTTGGGTTTAGTGTTACAGGATTGTGGTTCTACTTGTTTTTCTTTTAACTATGTTAAGTAAGCCTTGTTTCTTCACCAGAAATTATCATGACTTTTGATTTAGCCATGCATCATGAACAAGAGAATTCTATAATGCAAAATGATTACATTACAAAGTAAATTATATGAGAACTGTTTATGCAAATCCTTAGGTAAAACAATACCACTTTATTACTGCAAAACAAACTTTCAGATTACTGACACTTTGTCTTTGAACCATAGAATCTGCTATGGTTCAATAAACTGAAAAGCCAGGGAGACAACTTAGCAGAACAGGCTATGCCTGATGATACGTAGAGTCAGACCACAATGTTTTCAGTTCAAGGTGAAAATCTTTCATTGTTTAGAAACTGTAAACTGACATTGGCTGCCTTTTGCATTTATTGGTCAATCTCTGATGATCGTCAAAGGACAGGATTAAATAATGCAGCTGTCATTCCTTCCTCATCAGGGAGAAATAAACTCACAGTGTCCTCCCTTGCAGCATGCAAGGAGTTCAGCTACAAAACTATGCTTTTCCCAAATTCTTGGTATCTGCTTACTGGGTGTCCCAAAAGGCAAGAAATCACAATTCCCCAGCGCTGTCAGGACAAGTTCACTTGGAGTAACTCCTTTTCTGAAGGCAGAACAGGGACAGCTATCCAGGCACTTCCTTCATCCCACAGACCCTTACTCCCTGCCAACACCCTCTGGCCCCAGCCCCGGGGTCCCACCGGAGCCGAGGGCAGGTCCCATATGGTGCCCAACCATGTTGTCCCTCGCACCTACCGTCCACCGCTCCCCGCTGCCCCACCACGCCAATGGATAGATGGAACTGCCAGGCTTGACTGGGAGCTGCTGCTGTCCCAGCAGCGGGAGGTCACCAGGCTGCTGGTCTGATCTTCAGCTTGCTTTCTGAAAATTTTAACTCCTTCACGCCCTGAAAGGCACAATATCAGCAAATACTGCTGTGCTGTGCTCATCCCTTGCCAGGGACTCTGGGCATACTCTTGTTCCAGGCTGCTGAGAACAAGGACATGCACCTGAGAGGATATGGGGGGGGTGGGGGGGGGGGGGGGGGGGGGGGGGGGGGGGGGGGGGGGGGGGGGGTGTCAGCATGGGCAGTTTTGCTCTGAGACTTGGGGTAAGTGTGATGCAAAGAAGTCCTCAATGAGATATTCCTCTTAACAATGTACACCCCTAAGCCCTGCCCTGAAGTCTCCTGTATCCCCACACATTCCTGTGGATAACAAATTCCTGCTGGGGACCCCAGGGGCTTACACTTTGGAAGGAAAGGGGAAAACCTTTGACAGCACTTTTTTTCCTGTTTCATCAAGCTCTTGGGAAATTGAAGGGGGTGGAAATTGCTTCTGGCAGAGGAGATACACAGATCTGAAAGGGCACACTAGGAAGGGGCCCAAATAATCCCAGTCTTATCCTTGCTGCCAGGAAACCCCAGCCAGTCCTAGCCGGGCCATGCCCATCCCTGGGCACCCATGTCCCTCTTTGCTTTGATCAGACACGGGTTCCTGGTGATGGAGTTTTGTGATCCAGCTTGTAAGGAGTAAAAATTCAGCCAGAAAGTTTTTTTTTTTTTCTCCAGCATCAGGTTTGTGTGTTGTTGTCAAAAGCCTTTACAAATGTTAATCGTTCCTGATCGCTTACCTAGCTCTGCTAGCTCAGGTAATTCAGTTGCTAATTGCCTACCTCAGTCCCATTGTACCCCCTTCCCCCTTGCGCCGTCAGGTCTTCCCAAGATTCACCGGGATCCATGCAAATTTGGGGAAAACTCCGTAAAAAAAGAAATAAAACCCTAACAACGAGCCAATGTAGCACCCCGAATTACAAAGGACACCCCGAAGCCGGCAGAGCAGAGAGGAACACCAGGACGCCAACAGAGACTCTTTGATCCCTCACTGTAAATTCAGTGAACCTGGACTGGTCAGACCCCCTCAGCTGGGAGCTGACAGGCAACTTCGCATGGACCGGGTAGAAAGGAAGTTCCAGCTCTGCCGTGAGACCAAGCCGCAGTCCCTCTTCTCCGCGTTGTCTAGCGGGAGCTTCAGCGGCAGTGTGCGTGCTGCCCCTGGGCCCCCACCCAGAGCTGCTCTTTAGTAAAGGCTTAAAAAGGGAGAAATGTCTCCTGGCCCCGATTATTATTCATAATACAGCTCAAGATGCCTGTGCAAGAGCATGGGTAAGAACATGTCTCTGCATTGCCTTTGCAGCCCCTGGGGTTTCCAGCTCTCTGCACACCAGCCCTAGGCCCTGTATGTGGTACTACCAAAATGTATAGGACAGAGTAGTGGAAGCCATCAGGAACTCCAACTGCTGCTTTTTCCAGAGATATGTTTAAAATGGTTGTCAGCCCTGACCTCCATGTTCTTCCTGCACTCCTCTTCTATGTGACTGTTGAGCAATGAAAAGTTTCTGGCCTTCAAGACACTGAGTCCTGTCCCCTATTCCTGGCTGCAGGCTCACTCTCACCCTCAGCCACCACACTGTCCTCTGCAGCCTGTTCAGATCTAGCAGACGGTAAGTTTTAGGCTCCTGCCCTGGGGAAACTAAGCAAAATCTGGCCCCGTGCAAGGCTTATTCAAACACCATTTGCTAGATGAAAAATCATAGCTCAGTACAAAAGTCCACTCTTGCTGCCACACGCAGGCTGCCCTTGTGCCCAGCTGTGGTGGCAGTCACAGAAAGGGACAGGTGTGAACTTACCATCCTCCTCCAAAGGAGGATGTGCCAGGCAGGCAAGCTGCAGGATGTCACAGGGAAGGCCACACATATCAGGGACAGTAGCATTTCATAGGGCCAGCAGGAAGGCAGCAGGTCCAAGCTGTCTTGGAGGTTTTCTACCCAGGGTGTTGCAGTGCCCAGTGGGCACAGTGCTCGCTGGCCCAGGTGCACTGGTACTCGCCATCTGAGCCCAGCTGCTGTCCACCCCTGTTCAACCACTGTGTTCTTTATAGTGCACCAGCCCATGCATCTGCAGGAACCCACATAGGTTCTCATTACTGGCGACAAAGTGTTCATAGCACACAACCAACACAAGGCCCTGGTAACCCACAGCTCCAATGCCAGAATGTCCCACCCTGCACCCTGTGGCTGGGCTTCACTTGTAAGCTGCCCAGGAAGAGGCTTTGCTGAGACCCTTAAGTCAATCCCCAGTGCATTTTAGCCCAGTATAAATAACATGACCCTTATCCAATCCTTCCATATGGGGTGCATCTGGCAGAGTCTCTTCCTATCCCAAAGATGATTCCCAAAGGACCATCGGCGCGTACCACAGCCAGACCCCTTCAGTTCTTGGGCACTGTGAGTTATGCAAAAGGTGATTTTTATCCCCAGTAACAGGAGCCTGAGTGAGGAAGAGGGAGGGGAGAGGTGCCCCCTTGCCCTTTTTCCAAAGAGCAGGAAGCTGTGACTGCAGTGCTGTAATTCTAGGTGACACGTAGCATCTCTGAGGCTGCACCACTGATGGGGCACAAGATGATGGCTGACACATAATCCCCGTGCAGACACCCTTATCAAAGGGCTATGGCAGCTTTTCACTCATCCCTTAGATCAGCGAACACCAACATTTAAGATAATCTTCCAAACCTTGCTCTGGAGGGAGGAGAGCTTTGGGGTTTTTAATTTCAGGTATGAAAAATGTAATTACGGATAATGATGCCTCTTGCTGTAGCCCAAGCAAAAAATCTTTCTGTGTTTCATGGCTGGTAAGGACCCTAAAGTAAAAGAGGGTTTCTGCTTTCATTACAAAACATATTTGTATTTCAACCTGTAGGGCCTTCTCATCTGGGAGCTCTCTAGTGGTCAGCAATCTCTCCTGCATCTGGTGTTACTTAGCCAGCAATTTTTCTTCTGTGTTGCCTGGGGGCCAAAAGTACTCCCTAAAAGGCAAAACACAGGTTAAAATTGTTTAGAGAACAGAACTCTGTTAGAACATTTTATTGGAGTCCAGGGAAATTACTTCTAAAATACATATACGTAATATTAGCAGCAATAATAGAGTTTTTAAAAGTTCACTGTAAAAGTAATGATGTTTCAGGTGCCAGCATTTCAAACCCATCTGTATGGAGATGACATCAGACACAGGGCTCATGTTTCCACTTTTGATGGTGTAAAAGAAAATACGCTGCTACACATACTTACCTTTAGCTTGTGTGTTTGCTTAACTTGGACAGTTTGGTTGGGTAACTGCTTGAACTCAGAAAGCAAAAACTGGTTGGGTTTTTTTTTTCATTTACAGGCTTCTCAGCTTGTATCAAAACCACCCCTCTCAATCCTCACTGGGTTCTGCCACTATGACACTTAAATCCACTGTTCTGTTTAAATTGTTGTAAGGTGACAAATTAGTCTGGTGAATGCAAGACCTGATGCAGCAGGCATCTCACAGTGTTACATAGCAGATGGTTAGCCTCACCTGGTTGACATCAGCCTTCCATATTCCTGGACAGTTCAGTGAGGGGTGGCAGTGCCAGGGTGGGCTGTGGAGCTGTGCTGGCTACCCTTCCCTCCCCCTGGGCAAGGCAGCTTCAGCACTCTGGCCACAGCCCTTCCTGGTGTCAGGTAAGCAGCTGCATTAAATGCTGGCAACTTACTGGGTGAAAATAGAGAGGATGGGTTATTCCATGTGCATCTTTAGTGAGTAGTAGCCAGGTCTCATTTCTCACCTGCCAATGAGCAGGAGCCCAGTGTGCTGTGGGCCGTTGTGGACACAGTTCAAGGAGGTGCAGTCCCTGCTGATTTGGATGGTGGATTGATTTGGTGCCTAGGATGCACTGGGTTCAAGCACATTACACATTGCTTTTAATTAAGGATACTTGCCACTGATGGCATTTTCTGCCAGGAATGCGAACTCCTGAGGACTGTTCCCATCTGCAGAAAGATGCCATCACCTGCAGTACAGAGACAGCCAGTGAGGAGGGGATCTGCTGGCAAGCACACTCTAAAGCCAGTCTGAGATTTCCACATCATCTTAAAAAAAGGGTAAAAAATCTAAGTGATAAGAACAGAACAATAAAACCTGAGTAAACAGCTCTAATGGATGTTTCCTAATTCCTTAAGCTCCCTCCTATGTTTATAAATGAAAGAGAAACATCCAGAGGTTCCTTGTATGAGATCTCATTTTTTAAAATTAGAAATGCCCTGTATACTTCTCAGTTTGTTTTCAGATGTTGCCTTCTCACAGAAATGACCACCTAAAGCATTCATCTTTCTAATAAAAATAAATATTTTCATTAAAAAATTACATTGGGATTTCTTTCTTATTCCAATCCTATGCTTTTCTTTTTTCGACATGGGTACAAGCATTTTTCTAAACTTAAATCCTTCTCAGAGGGGGGTGGAGATATGAAATATTTTGAATATGAAAGATGTAGTTTTCTTGGATTTCCAAAGAATTTGATTTGCTAGAAAGCTACAGAAAATAATCCCAGGGAGAGGAATAACCAAGAGCCAGGTTATTCCTAAGGCTCCAAGACCCTTTCAAGTTGGTCTGAAAAGCTCACTGTTAATCAAAATAATTGCATGAGAACCAATCAGGTAATCCTGAAACATTCAGAATGAAACATTGTCAGTACAAATTCACCATCATGACCAAAAACCAGATTATTTCTGTCAAAAGCTGTGGGAAAGTTTGCTTTGTAGCAGTAGGGGCAGAAGCAAATATTTGCCCAATCTGTTTTGTTTATCCTAAAAACATATGTACATGTACAGAATTTCAATTAAACACTATTTTCTTTTTCCCCATGTGTACATCATTTGAACTGCCCATGTGAGGAGCTTTTAAAGCATCTCTCACAGGAGTCAGGGAGATGGCTCTGCACCAGCACCTTACTCAGACCATTACACCATGGCAGGGCAGGTTGGATTGCTTTGGATTTTAAGCCTCATTTCTGTGGTCCCACCTCTAAGTCCAGCCATAGCTGGGCCCTTGCTGTAATCTAAAGCAATCTAAAGCAGATCCACAAAGTACTACCCACATACCCACAGACAGGTTGGTTTTGCTGGTAAATGCCACAACTTCCCAAGGCTGGTGATTGCGGGTAGCAGGTGCAGGAGAAAGGGGTTCAGGTGTGGCTGAGGTCTGTTTCACCAACATGCAGATTCTCCAAGTTACTGTCTTTAAACCACTTAAGAAATGGTATGTTTTCTTGAGGAAGAGGGGTGCTGGGGATGCCTGAGCTGGTGGAAGAGCTTGAGGGGACACCAGGACAGACCAAGAGTTCAAAACAGCTATTTTACTGCCTTGTGGGGGTCACAAGCCCTTGTACCTACCCCAAAATCCTCCATGCTGACACCACTTTTTCAGGGACACAGTCAGAGATACAGATGTGAAAGGTCTCTGGTCTGGACTATCCTTTGCAACAGCTGTTTGCAAAACTAGTTTCAAAACACTTTGTTCAAAAGTGAGGTCTTACAAACATGCCATTTAAAAATGCAGTTATTTAAAAAAAAGAAAAAAAGGCAAGGAATAAAAAGAAAAAAAAAAAAATCCAGCCAGTGGTTGAAGCCTCTGAATCCTTTTCCCTGTGGCAACAGTGTTCAAACAGGTGAACAGGGAAGAAAAGAAAAGGCTAGAGAAAAAAACCAAATGGTTACCACATTTAAAAACACCTGCTAGAAGTGACTGCAGCAAAAAACCATTCAGAACATTTTGGAAAATACCTGAATGATGCCTGTAATCCACGGCTGCTGCCGAGGGGGCTAGAGACCTCCAGGCACTGCACCCTGGGACCCCACCGGAGCCATCCACTGATCCCACTGGCATCACATGAAAGTGAAACTGTCTTCTGTGAGGTATTAAGATAATTTCAAAGTCTCTTCTTGCATGAAATAACTCACAGCAAAACAAAAGTACAGCTTACTTTGTCCAGATTTAGCAAGTCTTAGATCTTCAATCATCTCATGGGATCAGGGTCCTTGCACTTCTCTCACCCAAGTCATTGGGAATATTGCCACAGGCTCCAGATGACAACCAGACCTTATCCTACAGGCTGCCCTGTCGAGCTGACACCTTTTCATCTCAAAGCACCTATGGCAGCAATAGATTTACCAGAGCCGGATAGTCTCCAGGCGGAGCAGTGGGACAGGCACCAGCCTCCTGCAGCTGCCCAGCTGCCCAGGCAGGCGATGATGCTCAGTCATGACAGCTGCAGGTCCCTTCAAACTCAACCCCCAGACCTGCTGTTAAAAAAACCTGTGCCAGGATCCCTGTGGTGGAGGATGAGCTGGAGGAGGCACCTGGATGCCCTCAGCCCTCCAGGCCTGAACCTGTGGTTGGGGCTTCTCTTCCCTGGCAATGGGTCAGCAATGCAGGTGAGAGATGTGTCCTAGGAATGAAAAATCTGGCATTTTAACCCTCCAGGTCCTTGCAGTAGTACAGTGAGGGACTGTCTCACCCCAGAGTGCTGCAGCCAGGACTGCACACAAGTTTGCACATAAACACCACCACTTCCACATGAGGAAGACAACTGTTTAACACAGTGCTCTATATCAGAGTAAGAACTGGTTGCAGCTACAGGCTGGTCCCTTGCATGGCTGGATTTAATTTTCAACCCATTTCTGTTGGATGTAGCAACAAACTTTTGTAACATCATGGAAACAGGCACATCCTGTGTGCATCCCCAACCAGGACCATCACTTTAGGTGTTGTGAGGTTGTCCTATGCAGGGCCAGGAGCTGGACTCTAACGAGTCCCTTCCAAATCATGATATTCTATGATCCTATGATCAGGAGCACTTCCAGCCACCTACCCTGCTGTGCTGCAGCACCTCACTGCCATCACAGGTCACTGCTGGTGACTCATCAAAGCTGAATGACATCTCTGACTGGCTGTTTATGCCTCCACATACACATACATGAGTCTGCCCCAGGTGAACAGGCAGAGCAGGCACTGCTACCAACCAGGCACCTTTGTCATCCTAGCCCTTGGAAAAAATGGAGAAACCCAGAGGAAGTCAAGGATGCCTTGTCAGGGTCCGCAAGCGTATGCAGAGACCTGATGGTTTGTTTTAGGGATCTCAAAGTGCAAAAGACACAGTGGGGGACAACTCAGTTTGCTTAACCAAGAATGCACCTTTATTTAGTGCCACCAAGTGCGATAGTGGGGAGAGAAATAAAGAATAGTAAGAAATAGAGAAAAGAGGGGGAAGGGGATTATAGCTACCAACGTGGAGAGCTGAGTCCTCGAGGCTGAAGATGCCTATAGACATGGTCTTCTCCAGTGGGGTGATCACAAAAGTGAGCGAGGGTCTCCAGAGTTTTTATAGGTTGGTCAAGGTGGGAATCAAGGTGAGGGGCACTGAGCCAAGGCAGGAACCACCTGTGTTGGGGTCTCATTGCTGAGGGACACTGCGAACCGTACCTGGCGACCAAGGCAGGACCAGACCTGTCCGGGCAGTCCAGGCAAGCAGGCAGTCCACCATAGCCAGTCCATCCATTGTTCTTGCTCCTTCAATGCATCCATTGAACCAGCTCCTTGGTCCAGCAAGCACACCTGCAGGCAGCAGCAAACATCCCACCTCAGCCAGCCCCAAAACTCCTGTGTAAGATTTCAGGGTCTCAGTCCCAATCCTTGAGGGTCTCAGTCTCTGTCCTTGGCAATGGTTGTGAGGCAAATGATATCTTTGGACAGACTCTGACAGAGGGAATATCCCTAAGCTCAGCAAATGTGTTAAAAATATTGGGAGAAAGAACACATGAAGCAGACCAGAGATTAGAAGAGGAAATGTGGAATTTAAGATCAAAGGTGATAGGGGAAGAATGTCTTTGGAGGAAGGGAACAAAATACAAGACCTACATAGGTGAACTATTATGTAAAAGGTATTACGTAACAAATGGGACCCATCAATGGTGGATACCAAACCCCCCTAGGATATATTGGGTCAGACACAGGGTAGGAGGATGCACATGGGTAAGAATGGAAAATTTATATGAGTGCATGACACGACAACCCAACCCCTTCCAAGGTGAGCCAAGACTTTTAAAATTTTGGACCAAAGAAGGAATAAACCAAGTAGATTCCCCCCAAGTATTGGAGAGCCCCGAAGGGCCTCTTTCAGATTTGTGGCAGAACAGCATATGCTGGTAGCAGTCATGCTACCTAAAGACTGGAGTGGAAGTTGCTCTCTGGGGGTCATCAGACCATCCTTTTTCCTACTCCCCCGAATTGCAAGGCAACAATTCAGAGTGCCTCTCTATGATGAACTGCAGAGAAGAAAAAGGGAGGTACACATAGGAGGCACTCAACAATGGGGAGAGGACAAGTGGCCCCCAGAGTGGATTATAGCGACATATGACCCTGCCACTTGGGCGCAGGATGGGATGTGAGGGTATAGAACCCCTATATACATATTAAACAGATTAATCTGCTTCCAAGCACTCGTTGAAATTATCACCAACCAAACTAGTTTAGCCCTTGACCTACTATCAACCCAATCTTGCCAAATGCATGCCATGATTTATCAAAACAGATTGGCCATAGATTATTTATTAGCAGAGGAAGGAGGAGTTTGTGCCAAATTTAATTTGTCAGAATGCTGTATAGAGATTGACAATCATAGTGAGACCATTAAAGATATTACAAACAATATTAGAAAGTTAGCCCATTTGCCCGTTCTAAAATGGTCATCCGTAATAAAAGGTAATTGTTGGGATGGGATATTCAAGGCTGACTGGTGGAAGAAAGCACTGTTTTTTATTGGTTCTGCTTTATTGACTGTCATATTCCTTCCCTGTATAATCCCATGTCTGATTCCAATAATAACTGGTATAGTACAAAATTCAGTGTTCGAGAAATTGGACAGTGAAAATATCAAATTAATGAAATTAGAACACCAGGAGGATGAAATGGAAACAGCAAAGGAGGCCTATGAGAATGTCTTGGTTTGAAAGACAAGTATCTGCTAAGGAGGAGCAGGACCTCCTTAGGAAATGTGGAATCCAAATCCCCTCCCTCCAAATTATTATAATTTAAGAAATTAAAGGGGCTTTCAGGCAGAGTTACGGGATAGGGATAACAGTTCTTTACTAGTATTTCTAACAATGCAAA